>APFE030788631.1:8339-24339 GCA_000404065.3 Pinus taeda
AGAAGCAAGTGAAGCATTAAATAAATCTTCATTTACTCCAATGTTACATTGTGCCACAACATAGTGAGCGGATTCAGGCGCTTTACCTTTGTCTGTATCTTCAGTTTTACCTTTCTGTTGGTTTTTTTTCTGATCAATTTTGTCCCATAGTAGCTTGCATGTAGAGGCATCATGTGATCCATTTCTTATGCAGCGAATGCAGTGCAAATCTGTCTTTTCTCCTTGAGAATGTTTGCCCCCCTGCCTTTGAAATATCTTCCTCTTCCTCTTGAATGCATACTGTAACAAAAAATACTTCTACTGGAAAATATCTGTGTATTGTAAAAATACTTATGCTGGCAAAATGTGCTTTTGATGTAAAAAAATGTGTTTTTGATTTTTTATCTAACAAAAGCTCAACCCATATGGTTATTGCAGCAGCATTCGACATTTTCTCAAAAACACACAGCTAGTGAGGCGGTGTGGGAAAACAGTATGGCTACCGGCGCACATGTATTAAAATGATGTAAAAAAATATCCAAAAACCACAAACTTATTCAACACTGCCTTTTGGAGAACACCCAACAATATTGTGCAGAGTAGCACATTCATGCAAACATAATCGGATACATGTTTCATAAGCTATAAGAGTCTGCCAAGCACCAGATTATAAGCTTGATCTGATGTATAAAATTAATTAAACATCAATTATATCAACACATCAACCTGCAAAAACTGTCACAAGTTACTCGTCTTCCTGGCTATGCAGCTTAGCTAACTTGTTGGTCACCAGAATATCAAGTTGTGCAGCACATTTTACAATTTCTTTCCTCTTTAATGATGAAACATTGCGTGAGATTTCAACACAGAACTACAAAGAGATTAAAAAAAAAAAATTGTTTCTTCCTGATAAATATCTGCAATCAGCTTTTCCAAATCCCTGTGGCTGCTTCGGTCTTCCACACTTTCTTTGTAGAAACAAGAGGCAGTGGAATTGATTCTAATCATTCGAACCAGAGTGCGTGGAAGGTTCGGTCTCCCTCAATTCATCAATATTCCATAGTTTAACTCTTCTAAAATATCGATTCAACTCCAAAGATAGTAGAGTTGCAGAGATTGATCTTAAAAGATTTAATGGAACATGGAGAGACGGTTCCAGATATTAGCAAACATGAGGATGGACAACTAGAACTGGGTGGAATGTTAGAGAAGGTGCCTGCCTTTATTTACATTGATAACGTTTTGGGGCAAGATGAGCTTGGACGGCTATGAATAAAGCAAAGAAAGTGAGACTGCTTCTCACTGCACATAACATAGATGTGCTTAGAGTGTTAAAAATTAAAACTATAGTTTTTGTTGTGAAAGTGATTCCGGCGTTGCAGCAGAGGAACGTAGCAGCGTATGGGAGCCAAACGCAGTATATTTACACAGGATATCACCACATTTTTTTCGTTGCGTTGTCTAATAGGGTTTGTTTTGGAGAATGGCAGCAGCATTCAAGGCAAGCAGTGTAATAGTAGCAGTCAATGGTGTACGTAGGCTTGAGAAAAAATGTCAGGCAACTGACACCAATGATTATATGGGCAGCGTATTGTATGGAGCAGGCTTTGTATGGAGCAGCGCTTTTAAATGGAGAGCAGAGGAGTAGAATAGGGAGTTACAAAGCGCATAAAGCTAAAAAGGAGCTGGCTCTGATACCATGTCAGGCCGGGCAGTAACTCCATAAGGAAAAAATGATTCGACTGTTCTATTCCAGCAGGTAGGTCTTCATTATATACATGAGGGAGAGACTGTTCAGTTCGTCTCTCGATGACTATTCATATTTCCTATTTATCTATTTACATAAATTCACCCAATCACAAGGATTAGGTGTCAACAAGAAGGACCAAGTACCATTATGAATATCTCCCTAGTTAAGAGGGCGTTTTGAAGAAAGAGTAACTAGGTTCGATATTTATAAAGACATTGTAATTATGATTTTTGTAAATAAGAAAATGAATTTATTATTTTGCTTGCTTCATGGGTTTCATGAGCAAGAAATTTTATGTATAGATGGCTCCCGTTGAGAGCCTTAGGATTATTATTAAGTCAAAGATTCAATGTCATGTATGAAGAAGCTCTTATTGAGCCTATGTTTAATGTATACAAGTCTATAGAAATGTCAAGAAGCCCTCCAAATTACAAGCACAATCCTCTTTGTCATGTCAGCCTCCAAAATGAATAAAAAGCAGCCATGTCGACTCAAATAAGGACACACAACAATTCACTGTCTCATGTCATCTTATTATGGTGACTAACCTCTATAAATAGGCGTGTAAGATCCACATTACAGGAACATACAATTCAGACATCTCTGCAACTTCAGATGAGTATAGATCTCAGACATCTCTGTATTTCAGATGGGCACAATAGGGTACAATCTCGAATGCCTCTGTAATTTCATGGGTAATTACAGCAAGTAATTACAGTCTCAATCTCCTCGGTGGTGACAGTCTCAACATATCTATGATTATGATCTCAGTGCAAGAAAAGAAACAATTCACTATCTCGGTATAGTAATGATGGTGAAGATCTCAGTGTTGATCATTGTCGCGGCTTATTTGTGATGAAGAAAATTGAGGTGACACACTCTTGGCATACCCTCTAGACAATGTTCATTACCTCAGCATAATTGTGATCCCCCAGTAATACAATCTCGGCATACTACACACAATCATGATCTCGACATAATGGAAATCATGGTCTCGATCATAATCTTAATGAAGACAAGGCCATGATGAAGATCTCGGTGCATTGATGAAGACATGGAGTCAAGGTCATGATGAATATATCAATGAACACAAGGCTAGTATAGATGCCTTGTTGACATGCTGATGATCTCAGTGAGAGTGCATCAATGATCTAGGTGAAGGTACAACAATGGTGCAACTGTGGTGCAATAATAATGACCTCGTTGAAGCAGCAACAATGATGATGAACTCAGTAGTGACAAAGAAGAGGATTGGTGTCTTGGTCTTGGAGTGGCCTAATAGGTCAAGGATCATGGTATTGGTATTTGTCAATTGAAATTTCTATAAGAATAATTTTGTGCAAGCTTTCCTCTCAAAGAGTGAAAGGTTTTGGCTCTGGCAGAAAGCCAATATCTTTTGTCCTTGTCTCTTTTGTTTTGGTAGCTATTTGATGAACTAAAAAGACACACTCTAATAATATCAAGAGAAGATTGTGCTAATAAGAAAAAGTTAAGAATACCTCACAAATAGCTATCATGGTAAGAATAATCTTCTTAACTTGATTTTTCCTAGATTCTTCAACAAGAAGAGAAGTAGAGACCAAGATTCTCTAGAGGGATCCGAGAAGAGCATTGTGGTAGGATAGAGGCCGAGATTCTCTAGAGGAAGCCGAGAGGAGCAGTTCAAGAGTAGAAGGAAGTCGAGAAAGGGAAGAGGTAAAACATCAAGGGTTACTGACAATGGTCGTGGAGAATTATAGAGTCAAGGGTCTTTGTCATGGTCTTGATATTCATCAATTGAAGATCTATAATAAGAATTTTTTATTGGGTTTTCCTCTCAAAGAGTGAGAGGTTTTGGCCTTGGCTGAAAAGCCTACATGTTGTGTCTCTTGTCTTCTCTTGTTTATCTAGTAATTGTCTTGGTGAAAAGAACACATTGATAATGTAACGAAGATAAGATCATAATACAAGAAATAAAAGCATATCACAAACAATTATCAAGAAGAGAAATCTCCTAATCATTATTTCCATAGATTTCTCAAGAGACCTTTGAAATGAAGAGAAGTCTAAATAGATGACAGCCAAATCTAGATTTAGTTGTTATCTTTAAAACTAGATTACATAGCCTAATCTAATAAATCCTCCATAATGCAAATACAACCAAAGTTTCCCTTATATGTTAAGCAATATGACAATCTACAAACCTCAACACAACCACTTTAGCTAAAGGAAGAATCACCAAAATGCAGGGATACCTTAGGTAATCCAAGTTATCTCACCTTCACCATGAAAACTCATTTCAAAAACCATAAATTGAGAGTATTTCCCAAACATGCAAACATCAAAGTAGTACAAGGGAGCTAGGAGAACTTAAACAACTCGTATGACATAATGAGTTTCACCACTTGTCTTGCAATTCATAGTGCATGCAATGTCTAATGATCAAGATGTGAATGTTCATGGGAGAAAAATAATAATAAGAGCTTTCCCATTTTGTTATAAAATTCTTTGCTTCAAGATTGTTCTTGTATTTTCCATTGAATTGACTTATTTATTAAAATATTAGAGGATTTAGGAGTACTCCACTAAATCAAAATACTTCGTTAAAATTTGAATTCTAGAGATCATTCTAGGAAGGTATGATTAAATAAATGATATCAAGCTTTTCATGTGATGTGTGATAATCATTGAGTTCCTAATCACTAAAACATGCTTGATCTATTTGGTTTTGGGAATTTTTATTCCTTGATATAGGGATAATACTTCCATGTGCTTATTGGTGTTTACTTCCAACCCCCAATTATAAGTCAATTTAAATATCTCCTTGAGATTGTAAATGAAGAAACCCCCCCCCCCCAACCCATCCTTACCACACCATAGAGTGATTTAACAAGTGGACAAACTCAACCTTTCCTAACATTTTTTATTTTTTTTGCAACGAAGCAAAACCCTTCCTTGGTCAACTTACGTTTTTCACAATTTTAACAATCTAAGTTACTTTAAAATGGAACAAAATCCCTAAATACAAATTTCATGGTCAAAATTTATATCAATAACATTGAAATTCTTATCAAAGAAATAGAAATATAACAATTTATAAAATTAACAATTTTGTCTAATCCAAAGCTATTTTTGTTTAGTAAATTATTAACTAAATCAAAAAAAAACTATACTTTTAAAAATCTACGAGTCTACATCCATCTTAACTCTAGATCTATCAAGCATTGAGAGGGATCAAATCTCTCAATGTGCAAATCTTAACTCTGGATCTATTGAACATTGGGGGGATCGGATCTCTCAAGGTGAAAGCCTCTTTGTTGAGTGCAAAACTTGAAGAAAAACTTGCACCTTAAGAGATTTGATCCCTCTTAGAACTTGATAGATCCTGAGTTAAGATGGATCTAGGCTGATAATATATAAAATGACAATTTACCTTATTTTTATTGAAGTTTTAAATTATGATTTATCTTTAAATAAGCTATATTAAATAGTTTGCTTGGGTAGCTCAATTGGCAATGGTTGTGGAAATGAAATCTCACCGAACCAGAAGTCTTGGGTTCAAATCTTGTGGTATCCCCCTGATTGGGGTGATAATTTGGACATGATGAAGATGTAGTCCCACAAAGCTTACAGAAAATAAAAATAAAAATAAGCTATAATAAAGAAGAATATCATTGGAAAAACAATGGGTCGTCAAAAACCTAGGCAAAACTAGGGGTTGTCAAAATCTAGAGCCCAAAATCATCCAGGTGGCTCCAGAAAGACACGCAGGACAAAGAGGGTTATGAACGCTCAAAAATCAAAGTGATCAGAATGATGTCGAACCAGGACCAGACTGTAGGTCTCGTCTTCCTGATCGCGGAGGTGTGAACGGTTCGTCAATCCGAGTCCGGATGATGAACTTATCGCGAACAATGTTTGCCTTAGTTCCTTTGAAAATGGAGGTTTTTCACATAAAAATGGGTTTTTAAGCCTTGTAAGGCAAATCGCATCAGAAGGAGTCCAAAGGGCAGACTTAAGCAGGCCTTTAGAACCCCCGATCATCGATCTCTGACTAATCAGAGATTTGGGGCATGCTAGTTGTGATACCGACGATGGAGGATCGGCGTCGACGAAACCCAAAGGCCGAAGACCAGGACCCCTGGATATCACCAAATGCGATTAGCGATCACTGATATCGGCGATTAGAATGATCGGCGTCGGCAAATGTCGAAGGAAGGACACCGGGCTGAAGCAATAGTGATAAGCGATTAGGCACGGACCCGATGAGCATTATAAGCTCAATTTGATAAAATTTGAGATCCGATCTTTTATGTTTTGGTCGAATTTATCAGTTTTTTAGTGTATTTCTGTTTAACAAAAATAAGGCTATTCCGAGGATTTTGTTGCACCCATCGATGCTTCTATGCAAACGGCTTCCATTATCAACAAAACTGACCCCCGATTTTTAAGAGGCCTTGTCCCAAACGTGTTATAAAACACGATGGATGTAGAGAGCCAAGGGGAGGCAAAAGGTTGCATGAGGAGAGGTGAAAAGGTTGTGTGACGGAGGGCAGAGAGCCCGAGAGGTTGCGTGGAGAGGCTCGAGAGCCTGAGTGCTAGAGAGCCGAGGAGGAGGTTGCGCCCAATGAAGAGTCACAGATAACGAGAAGGGTCAGAAAGATAGAGATAGCGTGACAATGCTGTGAATTATGCAGAGAAACCAAAGAGTGCTTGATCGAGGCAGATCGTAGAGCTGCAGTGAGATAAGCTAGAGTGCTACAGAGCCAGATAACCAGCGAGCTACAAAGCCAAGAGTCCAGAGCAGTTATTCTCATTGAGATCGATTCTTCTTCTTTGATAGATTCTTCTCCTTATGACCGATTCTTCCTGATTGATTGATGTTGTGAGAATCAATGTGTCAGCGAGCTTCAGCTTATTGACAGCTATTTCAGATGCCTTGCTTCTCCATATGGCCATTTGTAGTGAGGTTGTGACAGATTGATAGTGGGTTGTGCCTGCGCATTGATAATGTGAACAGTGTATTCACCGTGGATTGTCTTATGAACATCCATTTCTTCATCCACTTCTTCATATGGCCCGTGGTGTGAGTTATATGATTATTGTTCATGTACTTCTTCTTTTATATTATGCTACATGGATCCATGATTGATTGATGCGGGATCTTGTTTATGACATGTTGTCGTGATTCCTTACTTGATTTGATGTGGAATCTTCTATGTGATGTACTTTTTGTCATAACTTATCATGTTATGTTTTGAGATACTTTGTTGTATGTTGTTGGGATACTCTTGTTGTCATCATGCATGTGTTTTTCTTTGACATCCCTTTTGTGTTGTGTTGGTGGGATGCACATCATGCATGTTTTTTGTATCATACTGATAGGAGTCTTTTGATTGAGAGTTCTAGTTGTGGAACGTCTCTTAGAGCCACCCCTGCATGAGGGAATTTCTCCTTGTATGATTGAGACATCATCTTTGTGTACATCACCACTATTGACAACACTTAATGTAGTGGCCTACACCATCTTGACACTGGGGCTCGGAGACATAGTCCCTCCTGGACGAACTCTGTTATCAACACTTATGTTTTCACGTGCTGATGATTGTTATGTCCTTCTTCTTTTCCGCATACAGATGTATTTGTTAATGTTCTTTTAAAAAGAAATTTTAACACATCATGAAAGTAAAAGGTCTTGGAAGGGTCCTTCTTCACACCTGGACCTCGATCAAGTGGTATTAGAGTGGTCTTTGCGTTGATGAGAATTGCAGTGTGAACAATGGAACGTGCAATGACAGAGGATGATACAGCAATGTACGAGACCATGCTTAGCATTTCCAAGAAAGTGGAAACCATGTATAAAACTCTACAAAAAGAAACTGAGTAAAAGGAGCGCTTACAGCTTCAGTTGAAAGCCACAGAAGAGGCCATGAAAGAACTGAAGCAAGACAGACATAATCTTCAAACAGAGAATGATGAATTGAAGATGCGTCTACATGAAGAGAAAGAGGAGAAGTAGAGTTTGCTACTACAACTGCAAGCAAAGGACAAGGCCTTGGAAAAGATGCAGCGAGACCCATGTGAGGTAAAAAGTAGTTCTCCATCTTCATGTATGTTTCCTAATGATGATTTCGTTGTGTTTGAAAATCATGCCACGGGAATTGGCTCCAAACTGCTTAAGAGAATGCGATATGAAGGAAAAGGCTTAGGTGTTAATGTCCAAGGCATTGTCAATCCCATCAAAGTAGAGGAACTACCTCATAAGGCAGGACTTGGGTATGTCAGGAAAGAAGTTGGGGAATGTGATCCACCAACAACAAATGATGAGTAGCCCTCATCAGTTCTTTCCAAATCGAAAGAGAAGGTAAAAGATGTTGATTTCCTTTCGATTTCATCTTCTGATAGTATGATGTCTATTGGAGATTTGGAGATCCCAATTACAGGGACAAATATGAGGCTCCTTACAAAGACAAGGCATAAGAGGAAAGATATTGGTGCTAACAACCAAGGCATAACTCAACCTTTGGAGGTTGTGCATGAGCATCGATTTACAGGCTCGAGGTACACTAAAGGAGAGTGCTCAAAGGTGTCAGATTCGTCCGAGACGTCGTCAAGGAAAGAGAATGATGGGAAAACATCCCCATCATCCCATGGCAGTTTACATTGCAGGGAGAGAGCTGAGGCAAGCTCTCATCGCCATCCTGACATCATAAACAACAAAGGAAGGTATAATCACTTTCGATCTTTGAATGTTCATTTTGATTATGATCATGTTGTTAATAACGAACAAAGATCAAGGCATCGGAAAACATGTACCTTTTGTGATTTACCTAACCATACCTTTCTTAAGTGTTGGAAAGGAATGGTAGAACTCATGAGGTGTGAAAAACCCTCTCAACAGCATGAAAAGAAACAGGTTAAGAAGGTATGGAGGAAGAAAGCCTACTACAGTCATTGTGACAAAAATGGCCATCAGAGAGCCACTTGTTGGAAGCTCCATCTAGAACAGCACCTTAAAGAAAATGCATTGGTGCGTGAATCAGGAAGAGCAGTTATTCGACAAGCAAAACCACCTCAAGGAGGTGACCTGTTCACATTGATCAGTGAAAAATGGTTTTTTTTTTTTACATGATGTCATTTCATGGTCATTCTTTGTAAATCATTTGTTGCATTTTAGAGTGTAAAAGTGATGATGTGTTTCCCATCACTTGGTTGGTAGCAATGATGTCTGGTCATGTTTTGAGTCGTATTTTGAGTTGCATGTTAAAACTCTCAAAGTGATGTTATGTTTTCATCACTTGTCAAAACAATAATGTTTGGCCTTATGAATGAAAATCATGTGTTGCAGTGATGATGTGTCTTCCATCACTTTTTGACGCAACCATGATGGGTTGGCCTTATTGTCATAGCTGGGGTATTACATCCATCTTGTTGTAAACTTGACCACTGAGTATGTGTTATAAACTCGTGGCAAGTGTGGGGTGTTTGGGTTCATTAGTTGGTCATGTCATTCAAAGCATGTAATTTTCGAAACAATGTACTACAAGTTGCAGAAGTAGCAGGTGTCGGTTCGTCGCTTAAGGCTCTGAAGAACAAAGGTGAAGGAGATGGAAGCAAGGCCTTTTCATGATGCTTGTGATGCAGACAGGGTACAAAGAGAGTTGCAGATTACTTTTTATGATTTTGGAGGACCAAAAGCTCCTTAGGGGAGAGGATTGATCCAGGTGGCTCCAGAAAGACACGCAGGACAAAGAGGGTTATGAACACTCAAAAATCAAAGTGATCAGAATGATGTTGAACTAGGACCAGAGTGTAGATCTTGTCTTCCTGATCACGGAGGTGCAAACGGTTCGTCAATCCGAGTTCGGATGATGAAGTTATCACAAACAGTGTTTGCCTTAGTTTCTTTGAAAAAGGAGGCTTTTCTCATAAAAATGGGTTTTTTAGCCTTATAAGGCAAATCACATCAGAAGGAGTCCAAAGGGTGGACTTAAGCGTGCCTTTAGAACCCCCGATCAGTGATCTCCGACTAATCGAAGATCGAGGCATGCTAGTTGCAATATCAGCGCTTGCGAATCGACGATGGAGGATCAGCGTCGATGAAACCCAAAGGCCGAAGACCAGGACCCCTGGATATCAATGAATGTGATTAGTGATCACTGATATCGGTGATCAGAATGATCGGTGTCACCGGATACCGAATGAAGGACCCTGGGCCGAAGAGATAGTGATAAGTGATTAGGCACGACCCAATGGGCATTATAAGCTTGATTTGATAAAATTTGAGATCCGGTCTTTTATGTTTTGGTTGGATTTATTAGTTTTTTAGTGTATTTCTATTTTAACAGAAAGAAGGCTATTATGAGGATTTTGTTGCTCCAGCGAATGATTCTATGCAAACGGCTTCCATTATAAACAAAACTGACCCCCGATTTTTAAGCAACCTTGTCCCAAACGTGTTATAAAATACGATGGATGTAGATAGCTGAGGGGAGGTGAAAGGTTGCATGAGGAGAGGAAAAAAGGCTACGTGACGGAGGGTAGAGAGCCCGAGAGGCTACGTGGAGAGGCCCGAGATCCTAAGCACTAGAGAGATGAGGAGGAGGCTGCACCTGATGAAGAGTCACAAAAAACGAGAAGGGCCAGAAAGCGAGAGATAGCCTCACAATGCTATGAATTATGCAGAGAAACCAGAGAGTGCTTGATCGAGGTAGATCACACAGCTGCAGTAACATAAGCCAAATTGATACAGAGCCGAATAACCTGTGAGCTATAGAGCCAAGAGTCCAGAGCAGTTATTCTCGTTGAGATCGATTCTTCTTCTTTGATCAATTCTTCTCCTTATGACCGATTCTTCTTGATTGATCGATACTGTGAGAATCAACATGTCAGCAAGCTTCAGCTTATTAATAGCTGTTTCAGATGCCCTGCTTCTTCGTATGGCCATTCGTAGTGAGGTCGTGACAGATTGGTAGCGAGCTATGCCTGCGCATTGATAATGTGAATAGCGTATTCACCGTGGATTGTCTTATGAACATCCATTTCTTCATCCACTTCTTCAGATGGCCTGTGGTGTGAGGTATATGATTATTGTTGATGTACTTCTTCCTTTACATTACGCTGCATGGATCCTTGATTGATTGATTGTTGGCTTGATGGGGCCTAACCCTGGTTCAGAGTGTTTTAGCCAAACAAATCCCGAACTACTGGCCCTTTCGGCAACAGTCCGTGGAGAGCGAACTGGGGTCTCACCCGAGGTAGTATGGGAGGGTGCTAGCACCAGGTTTCCACACCCTAGGGATGTCTTGATGAGGTCTGGAAAGTTCGCGAACCGATCCTACGTGCTACGCTGCTTCCGTGCAGCCATCTATTCAGTGCAACTACCTTTGCGTGGTTAAGATAACGAGAGCGAATGATCTTTACCCCTTTCCATGCTTAGTATTACTATAGATCTTGAATTAAATTAAGTAGGCCCAATACTTTCAGTTATCAATTAACATAAACATATACGTGTGCAATCATAAACCATAAAAAATGCATAAACTAGAATATAGAAACAGATACGCAATATTCCAAAACTAACTTATCTTTATTAATGCTTTTTCTAGTTACATTTCACTTCCTACCATACGCACTTAGCTGCAGGGGTCCACGCACATAGCTGCGGACTATATTAGGCCTCTATGCACACAACTTCAGAGCCTCTCTTACTACTACGACTCACGACTCAGACTTCTAGACTTAGATCAACTATTAATTTCATAAACTCATATATTTCCTATCTTAACCAAAGGTACCTTCTACACTTAGAGCCTCGCTCTATTTATACCTTCCCCTGGACCGCGGACCATGGGTAGGCTGACACATTCTAGATTAAATTACAATAATTTAGGGCGGACTACCCTTTGACTTGACTCATTAAAACTCATGCTCTGCGCACTTCACAGAGCCTTTACAATACGAATACCCAAATTTGTGGGCTTTAAGCCCCAAAATCATTACATGGGGGATCCACTACCCAACATGCCCCCAACACAAGCATTGTGACTCGTCCCGAGTCACTTGGCCGGTGCAGTGATTTTCACGCGAAGGTCATCCAATAATCTTTGTGCTTTGTTTACGTCTGTAGCACATTCTTCCACTATCTATTGTACCCATTGTGTGCGTAGCTCCGATGTTTCATTGTCAGATGCAAGTACTTGCCCAATTGCATATATGCCCTGCATGTGTGCCAGCTTTCCCTCGATCTTGGCAGTGACCGTGAATGCTTCCTCGAGCCAAGGCTGAATACGTTCTTTAAGCACTTCTTCTTTTTGACGCGTAGCATCCACCTGGGCCTTTAGATCCTGGGCCTCCCTCATCTTGGCCAGCCTCTGAGTAAGGACGACCGTCTGCGCGGTCCCCCGGACATTGTCGTAAGCCTGCTACCGCTACTGCACTTCTGTCTCTAACTACTGGAGCATTGGGTCTTCCTGTAGTGAAGTAAGGGTGACGAGTGATTAATATAGCAAGTCAGTGCAATCCTGGATGGCACACTCTATTGCTTCCAACCCTGCCTGAATGGCATGGTGCTGCTACTCTCGAACCTCGGGCGGTGTAGCGGGCTAGGCCTTGGGCCTCAGTTTTGCGATCTGCAAGTTGAGGTCCAACTGGATCCTCGTTTCTTCCTCCTTCGCCTCATGGAATCCACTGGCCAACTTGTGGATCTGTAGGCCTACTGGCAAGTCTACTGTAATCTCGAGCTCAGAAGCACGATGACATGCTTCCTCGACGATTTGCTCCAACTGCCGAGTCTATGCTACTGCTTCATCGCGTTGGAGGCTCAACTGCTCGATGTTGATTCGTTTTTCACTGAGCATGTGTATTACACGTCCTTTCCTAGTGTGGAGCTCTGTCATTGCTCCATCCTATAGCTAGTATAAGATTTCTTGTGGGAGGGCAGCCAATTTTAATCCAAGTCCATTGAGCCGACCTACCACGGCTTTGTCCTCTGTGTTGTCTGCTGTCAGTGCTCTTGCCGGTAGTGTGATAGTATTAGCCATTTTGGCTCGTAGAAACTGCTCAGTTGTTGACGTACCCGTAGCCCCGTAGGCAGCTACAATTCCTGGTTGTGGGGGTCATGCTTGAAGTTCATGCAGTTGCGTCCTGAGTGCCCCCAACACAGTCTGCTGCTCCGTCATTGCCTCTTCGAGTGCCTCCCTCGTGTGCGTAGCTCCGATGTTTCATTGTCAGATGCAAGTACTTGCCCGATTGCATATATGCCCTGCATGTGTGCCAGCTTTCCCTCGATCTTGGCAGTGACCGTGAATGCTTCCTCGAGCCAAGGCTAAATACGTTCTTTAAGCACTTCTTCTTTTTGACGCGTAGCATCCACCTGGGCCTTTAGATCCTGGGCCTCCCTCATCTTGGCCAGCCTCTGAGTAAGGACGACCGTCTGCGCGGTCCCCCGGACATTGTCGTAAGCCTGCTACCGCTACTACACTTCTGTCTCTAACTACTGGAGCATTGGGTCTTCCTGTAGTGAAGTAAGGGTGACGAGTGATTAATATAGCAGGTCAGTGCAATCCTGGATGGCACACTCTATTGCTTCCAACCCTACCTGAATGGCATGGTGCTGCTACTCTAGAACCTCGGGCGGTGTAGCGGGCTAGGCCTTGGGCCTCAGTTTTGCGATCTGCAAGTTGAGGTCCAACTGGATCCTCGTTGCTTCCTCCTTCGCCTCGTGGAATCCACTGGCCAACTTGTGGATCTGTAGGCCTACTGGCAAGTCTACTGTAATCTCGAGCTCATAAGCACGATGACATGCTTCCTCGACGATTTGCTCCAACTGCCGAGTCTATGCTACTGCTTCATCGCGTTGGAGGCTCAACTGCTCGATGTTGATTCGTTTTTCACTGAGCATGTGTATTACACGTCCTTTCCTAGTGTGGAGCTTTGTCATTGCTCCATCCTATAGCTAGTATAAGATTTCTTGTGGGAGGGCAGCCAATTTTAATCCAAGTCCATTGAGCCGACCTACCACGGCTTTGTCCTCCGTGTTGTCTGCTGTCAGTGCTCTTGCCGGTAGTGTGATAGTATTAGCCATTTTGGCTCGTAGAAACTGCTCAGTTGTTGACGTACCCGTAGCCCCGTAGGCAGCTACAATTCCTGGTTGTGGGGGTCATGCTTGAAGTTCATGCAGTTGCGTCATAAGTGCCCCCAACACAGTCTGCTGCTCCGTCATTGCCTCTTCGAGCGCCTCCCTCGTGACTTCGTGAACTGTATCACCGATGTCACATAGGTCACCCTTGGTCAGTGTGATAGGCTCTCCATCCAACTTGGACACCTTGGTCTTCTTCCGTGGCCCTGTTCGTTCTGTCGTGCGCGACTGTTTTAAGGGTGTAGAGGTAGTGCTCAGGTCTGCACCTTTTGTCATCTTATCTATTCCTGGCCCTGTGGTCATGTCCGGGCCTCTTTCTTCTTCTGTCGGAGTAGTTCCTCCTGCTGCTTTCTTTTCTACAACAACCTTCGCTACCTCCCGAGACACCCTCCTCAGCAAGCTGGTCATTCTGCTTTTGTTGTGCTAGAAACTTGGCAGCAGCCTTCTGTCTTTGAATCTCCGTCTCATCACGCACCACCGCATCTATTGCTCGCCATTCCCATGGCCAGGTGTCCACCATGGCAAAAACAACGCCATCTATTGCAATGAAGGGGAGTGTGGTCCACTTCTGCTCTGGATACTTCCGTGCTCGAATATACACATGGTGCATATCTGCTTTAAAGTCTGCAAAACTCTTCACACTATCATATACTGAGTTGGATAGGCATGGTTGCTTATTGATCCATAGTCATATGCTCACTTCCATCAGTATCCAGAAAATCTTGGCTTCGTGGATTCTTGTGGCATCCTTCATAGCCCATAGCGACACGTATTTTGCTGCCTCTGGCCAATCCTGGTCAAGGGGAGGGAACTAAATATCCTTAGGCAATTCATTTGTAACGTACAGGATGGATAAGAGCAACCACGCATAGTGGGAGGTCTTACCCTGCTCTTGGGCCTCCCTGCAGTTCGTCAAGAATTCGTCGCGGAGGAACTGCGCCCAATTGAACCGTACCCCTTCTGCGCATTGCTCGGCCAGCATGATGACTATTGTTGGTACCTCATTGCCCCGACATCTTTGCATCACCTTTCCTGCCAACAACTGGGTAGCAACGCGGACCCCTTTGTCCTGAATACTAGTAATAATCTACCCTCTCTACTTTTTCTCCAACTTATATTTCTTTTTCATCGCTTCCGCAATCGTTAAGTCTCCACTTGTGCCTACGATTTACGCGGGGTCCCTTCCTACATAGGGAAGCTGAGAGATCCTATAAATGAGCTCTGTCATGATGGGGATGGGCTCTTCTAGCCATAAGTACCCATCATGCACCAGGCAGAGCAGTTGCTTGATAACAAATATCGTGATTGGTGCCCGATGAAAATGTGGAATTGATAGGAGGTGGAGTAGCCAAGCCTCCTCCACCCCACATAGCCAGGTCTACGGCTGCAGTTTTGTAACGACCCCCTCCGTGCTTTGTTCCATCAGCTCGCTAGTTTCCAAATGGGGAAACTTCTCGCTATCTGTAAGGTCCCAATCTTCAAACTTCATATTAGGAATGCGGCCTACAGTCATTCCTTCAAACAGAACCCCCTCGGGGAGTGTTACCAGGAATAGTGTCCACTCAGATGTTGATATTCCCACTAAGACTGGTAGCTATCTTAGAAACAAACAAGTAAAGTCCATTTTCGCTTTCCTTCATGAAAATATATAGGAGTGGAACAAGGAGACCAACGTTAGCCTTGTGCTTGATTTCTTCTCCTTCCTGATAGAGCTTTGTCGCTTCTTCTTCGTCTGCCCAGCTTCAAAGAGCACCTATGGAATCACAGCAACATATTACTATCGAAGAACAAAGATCTATATTCATAAATAACACAGGGTCAGATGTGTGTTAACCATACAAATGAATATATAAGTAAACATACAAGAATATGGAGGAGAACTTGAATAGCTTTATTAAGATAAAAAGTAGCAAGAGGACTACAACCATATGTTCTGACCCAGCATCATCCTCTAGCTAGAAAGCCCTTCTTCACCTCAAGTAAAGCTTAGATCACCCAACACTATGAATATACACCAGAAAACCAACAACACTTCTCTATAAGATACAAAATTCCAGCCTCTGGATCTCTGTGAGAGGATCCCAATATATTAGAAGATTAACAAGGAGGTGAGTCACTTCTGGGGTCTTGATAGTGTCCTCTCTCTGATAGCT
>APFE030788631.1:30892-72698 GCA_000404065.3 Pinus taeda
TTTTCAGTTCTCTTTTGCAAAAAGTAGCATAGTCGAACTGTCGTTTCTTGATCTGAAAGTGTCGTAGCTGTCATTTTCAGTTTTAGAAGACAATCCCATTGTTCTTGATAGTCGATTATACAGTTACTATTGCATATGATTTGAATTAATAATTTTTAAAGTGTCGAAAAGAAATTTTCATTTCGAAATCGCAAAGTGTCTCTCTTACCTTCACTTCATTTTGAAAAGAAATTTGTTGAGTATTGTCGCTTTGAAAGCAATTCAGATTTTCACATAGATTAGGAATTGTATACACATCACGCAGTGAACTTGAAAGGCAAATTTTTAAGCAAGATCAACTTAAAATAAATTTAATGAATCTAACAATGCTTTGGAACCTAACGCACAACATCTAAAGCTCTAGGCTATAGACGTATTCCGGGGTCGTAAAACCTGGTAATTGTTGTTTTCATTGTTGGTTGGGTGATTCCTCCACTCTGAGACGTCAAGTGCCAGTACGGACTTGTGCTCCCACGTACCATCGACTATATTTTGGGAGACCACAATAGGCTGCATCCTTTATCCTTAGGAAGTCGTGTCTGCTACACTATCGATCGCAATGCACTGAACACAGCATTTGGGAAGAATGACTGCCATACCGTAAAAATTATTCTGCAGTTTTGCGATTGGTTTGGTAATCCCCTCTGCCTAGATCTCCAGACAAGTCCATTTTTCTCCTTTTCAGACTCCTTAAAGGAAAAGGTCCTCTGATCACTTGTCACTTCAGGCTCAATAAAAATCGAAGGCGACTAGATTCATCTTTTGCTTTTTCTCGACTCTTTAAAATTGAAAAAACAAGTTGTGTCAAAGCGTTTAAAGTTTATTTTAATCGGAATAACATCACAAATTCCCTCGTTGGTCTTTAGGTTGAGAAAATGGAGTCTACCAACCAAGGATTTCCCCTTGGAGGAAATCCTAGTCCCTTCTCCTCTTGGGGAGATGTTGGTGCACCCCATATGGCCACATTGTCACTTCCAAGGTTGACAATTGGTTTTCCTGTCTGGCTCTTCTCTACCTCTGTCGTTCAGAATCCCGTAATTCCTGAACAGTCAAGTCAGCAATTAGATGACACTAGAGGTGCCTCCCAACCTTCTACTTCATCTGATTCTCCCTCTCCTGCTTCCTCTTCGCTTGATAAAGCCGATAAAGCAAAAAGTCAAGTAACTGAGAAGAAGAAGAAGCAGAAAGAGAAAAAAGAAAAGAAGAAAAAGGAACCAAAATCGAAAGGGGGAAACCAAGCGTCATCTAGCGAAAATCCTCACATCGCATCGTCGAAACCTAAATCTCCTTGTGTCATTTGCAATGGAGACCACTATCACCGAGATTGTCCCTACATCCCTCGGATCTTAAGGGACTGGTCTCCTCGTTTGCACAATCTCGTGGCGTCAACCTCTGACGATCATGTTGAATGCACACCATCAACAAGTGAAAGCGAAGCACATGGACAGAAAAGGAATCCTAAATTTCCTTGTAAATTGTGTGAAGGCGATCACGCCGTCCACCATTGTCCCTTCCTTGACGAGGCTAAAAGAGTTTTGGATGACCGTCCTGCTTCACCCCTACGGCTTCCTCCTGGATATAAAAAACTCTTGCCAAGTCCTCCACTGGTTGAAAATCCGGCTGGCCCGTCATTGTGGTCAGCTGAAGCATCTATCATTGAAAATGAACACTCTGAATCCATACCAGACAAAAGTCAAAAGGTCGAGACGACAGTTGACCCGGTCTTGCCTTCAGAGTGTTCATCTTCAAATGATACCGTCATTGAAGAGAAAGAGAACGACACCGTTCAAATTCTTCTCATCAACACAGACTCCGATGAACTTGGGGGCAGTCCTCCCGTTCCTTTATCGCAGGAAGGAAGTTCATCAGAGTCATATCCGGCTGTCTATTTGGTCCCACCACCAAGCAACCTAGTCGTTTCCTTCGACTGGAATCTACTAGGTAGACCCCGTTTACCAACTAGTGTACCATTCAGCATCATTGTACAAGCTTATAGAATGGTCATGACTGGTACCATCATCGATGAAGGGGCTTCTGTGAGTATCCTTTCCTCAACTGCTTGGAAAGCGCTTGGTTCGCCATCGCTTTTGCCTGAAATGAGAAATCTGACAGGCTTCAACAAAGGAACTAGTCGACCTTTAGGGATCCTTCCAAATGTGCCCATTACTTTGAGAAGGAAAACTGTTCACATGAAGGTAATGGTAGTTCAAGGACCATTATATTATAATCTACTCTTTGGATGTGACTATATTTATTGCATGGGAGCCATCGTCTCCTCAGTCTTTAGAGTAATGTGTTTTCCGCACGAAGGCAGAATGGTCAAGCTCGTAGACCAAATGTCATTCCCCGGTTCACACATTGCAAATAGTCAAATGCCATCCCTAAATGGTCTTTTCATGTAAGGAATGTCTCATCAATCTCCAGTCCGTCCACCTGATGAGCGCGAGCGATTCAGGAGGATGTGACTGAAACCCACGGGGCATGCACCCTGGTCTGTTTCGGCAGGAAAACCTCGGGTATAGAGTAGGTTTCCGTAGAGGATATATGACTAGTCTGACGAACCCGTCCTTATAGGAAAATGGGATTAGGCTGGAATAAGATACCTTCGTTAAAGTTATGTGAGTGGAATGCGTCTGCGCCACTCACCTTTGTCTGTTTTGATAGAAGCATTTTGTCCGCAACGCGGATAGAACTTTCATGGTAACCTGGGAATTTTTTGCTATACCTGGGGGCATGCAAACATTTTCGCATGCAAGCGAAGAGCGACCATTTATTTTTTAAATTTGTAGGACCTCTAACCCTTTAAACCCGTAAGGCTAGTCGTTTCCTAACTTGCATAAAGAAAGGATTCGGGGAAAAACTTGAAAGATGTAAGCCCCTTCAAAATAGCATCTTGAATGAGACATTCTTATCATATGACTGGCAAGCAATGTTACCATAGGGTTCAAGCTCGTTAAAAAATAAACCCCCCACAAGCAGTTTTAGCACATAGTTCAAGCTCGTTAAAAAATAAACATAAGTCATGAGCAAATGTTTCCCCCAACGTTTAAGCTCATTAAAAAATGAACCAGTAAATAACCATTGTGAATGCCTTATCTTCAACTTTTGAGCCTTGGTCGTGTTCTCATCATCACCTCCACTCTGTTTTAGCTGATCATTCACCCCCATATGATTATTTACCATTTCGAAGAACATATGCAAGATTGATTCTATTAGCCATGCTTGTGACACTGTCGTGATTGGAGAATTCCAAACCTTACTTAGAATCAGTTGCTACTCGAAACCATCACTTGTTCCTCGAAAACAAGTCTCCTTTAAGCTATTTTCAACTGACTCGTAAAATATGAAAAGATTGTCGAGCGATTGGCCTCTTTGGCTCGTTAAAGTCATCAGAAGTGCTATCCCTCCTCTAGATTTTAATATTTTTGGACCTAAGGTATTATTACATAAAAAGATCGAGCGCTTGTCTTGTTCGGCTCGTTAAAACTATCGAAAATTCATCCCTTCTGTATTATTTTACTCTTTTTCGGACTTAAGGGATTACATGACGAAAAATAATCGTTGGAGTCTCCTTTTTGTTCCTTTCAGACTCTCTAAAATTGAAAGGGACCGAGTTATCTTTGTCGTTAAACTCATTAAAACCAAATAGCGACAAACTCGCCCAAATGGACGAGAACGAGTTTTAGTGTCACTAGGTTCTCTAAAAAATAGCGACATGTTCACCCGAAGGGCGGATTATAGAACAAGCATATGTTATCCTCCTCAAGCTTGACAAAAATAAAGAGGTGCTGGTCAACAATGACTGGGGAAAATTGGGAAGAAAACTCGAAAAAGCTTTATTGGTAGCAAGTCGCTCTTGAACATGACACTTTCCTTCCGCAACCCATGCCAGGTTTGGGTTGGTTCCGTTCACTGGTCATCACCAATTGGTCCATCACACCATCCATCTTTGGGGTTAACACTACCAATCCATCGTCAGTGTCGCCAATATGTTCAAGAGAAGTCATTCAGACAATTTTCCTATGTCTCACCCACTGCAATACATTCATGCTCCATTCCTTCATGACCGCCACCCTGAGCCCTGTATCGTTAGATTATTTTCACCTCCAAAATCATTTGCTTCGTTCCATTTCGTTGATGTGGAATTCATTAAGGCCCTCCCGCGATGGGTCACTTCTTGTTGACATCAGCTCATTATCCAAGAAGTTGACTTAGGAACAACCCTTTCAGTACTTAGAAGCTTGCATGCCTCAATGGCAAGTTTCTCACTTTCGGCGACAGGTTTACATCAATGGCCTTCGACCGAGAGATTTTACGTGGTGTTCGACGCCAAGTCCTTTTTCACACCACGTGAATTGTACTGTAGTACCTTGAGGTTCATTGTCATTATTGGTGATTCCTCTCGCGCCTGTTAACAGCTTACATCATTGGCTGGTAATGAGGCGATGTCTTTCCATGTTCGACTCCAGAGCATTTTTCACATGGATCGACGTGTACTCTGAGTGAAGATTGAACGAGTTTTGAAGGGATCTAGTTTCATCCATCCGGGCTATGATATATTCAGGAATATAAAGACATCAAGTGTACATCGTTGTCGAACATATGATCATCCAAATCAAGGTATTATGAGTCCAAATCATCAGTCTTCCACACAGACGATTGTCTGTCCTATGTACATGAAAATGAATCTATAAAGCTAAGCACGGGAATGCCCGCCTTAGCTAGATCTTGAAAAAATGTTGACAAAATAATGTATTGTATTTTATCTTATTACAGGTCGCCTCTAAGCTCGAAAAAACTTCGGATCCTCATAAGTAAAGCATTTCACCCGACATCAAAAAGATTAATGACCTCGTGCTTTAGGGGGCAACTGTTATAGACATTTTTGGGCACTTCAACCCAAATCATAAATGTCGATAAACTTTGGGCTCCTAAGTCCCTAAAAGTGTTGCTTCACTGCCTAAAGGAACAAGGTCAGCTGATTACATCATCTCCCTGAAGTTCTCCACTGAAAACTGCTCATAAATAGTCAAAACTGGACCATACTGAAAACCCAGTGCAGAGGGTGCGATGCATTTCACCTTCCCAGTGTATAGGGTGCGATGCATACTGAATGGCTCCTCTATAGGGTGCGATGGTTGGGAATGGACAAATGGCAGGGACAAAATGTGAGGTGGAAGATCATGGAATCTTCTACAAGCTTCTCCTCTGACACTTGCCTCTCTGTTTTCGACCAGGGATGAGTAAGAGATCACCATTCTCCAAGTGGAAACAGGAACTATTAGAGAGAGGACACTAATCAAGACCCCAGAAGATGACTCACCTCCCTGTAATCATCTATATATGGATCCCTCATCACAGAGATCCAGAGGTTGGAATTTTGTATCTTATAGAGAGGTGTTGTTGGTTTTCTGGTGTATATTCATAGTGTTGGGTGATCTAAGCTTTCCTTGGGGTGAAGAAGGGCTTTCTAGCTGGAGGATGATGTTGGGTCAGAAAATATGGTTGTAATCCTCTTGCTACTTTTTATCTTAATAAAGTTATTCAAGTTCTCCTCCATATTCTTGTATGTTTACTTATATATGCATTTGTATGGTTAACACACATCTGATCCTGTGTTATTTATGAATATAGATCTTTGTTCTTCGATAGTAGTATGTTGCTGTGATTCCACAGGTGCTCTTTGAAGCTGCGCAGAGGAAGAAGAAACGGCAAATCTCTATCAGGAAGGACAGGAAATCAAGTGCAAGACTAAGGTTGGTCTCCTTGTTCCACTCCTATCTATTTTCATAAAGGAAAGTGAAATTGACTTTACTTGTTTGTTTCTAAGATAGCTAGTGGTTGGGTGCCAATCCTGTATCAACAACCAAGAGTTGTGTGCTCAATACAACAAAGTTTACCCATGACAAATATCCCCACTACACCGGCTATTGTGGCAGTATCGCAAGTATAAGTGTCACCAGTTGTATGCCAACCTCAAGTTTCGCAGGTTGTAATGCAACAATCTCTTGTACCTACGACACAATCGCAATCACCAACTAGTGGAATCGCACAGGTTCAAACGGGGAACACCAATCCCCATCTTGGTCAGACAGTCAGCACTGGACAACAGCCCATGGCTTCACAACCATGGCTAGTGCAATACCAACAACCACAATTCCAGCAGGCCTACCAAGGATATGAGCAACAAGTCTTTGCAAGTAATGGGCATTCGTATCAACCATATCATAATGTTTATGCCCATCAACCTTACCAAAGTTACCAACATCAAATGCATTATGCTGGTATGCAAAGACCGACTGCTCAGATGATTCCATCTTATCCTGGGTATGCTCAACCAAGCCTGAATCAAGAGTTACCTTTTGTGGCAACTTTAGAGTTACCGGATCTAAGTCGACTAACGAACGATCCAATTGCCTACGCCCCTTGGTGGCTGGCGTTTCCGCACAAACTTCCATCTGATATTCCTAAATTTAATGGAAATTCGAGCGAAGACTCGTCGAATCATGTGATGATTTTTCATCTATGGTGTTCATCAAACACTCTCAACGATGATTCGATCAGGCTTCGCCTCTTTCAGCGAACGCTAACTGGTCCGGCAGCAAAGTGGTATATCGAACTGCCTAGAGCTTCGTTTGATAACTTCAGTACCCTAGCCACAACCTTTTTAACCCATTTTTAGTTACCTATAAGGTACGAAACAGGAACGGAGCTACTTACCAATTTCAAAAAAACGACGGCCACTCACATATTCGATCATATTCATGAATGGTGACGTCGTCATAGAATGGTAAAAACGTATGTTCCTGATAAGCTATTGGCTGAATGGTTTATTAAGTCTATGTTACCTACTATTACAGAAGATGTGGCAAAGGGAGGAGTCGTCACCGAAGAGCAAGTTATTGCTTGTGCACAATATCTAGACTTGATCTATACTCAGTCTGGCACGCTCTACGATAAAATCCTTGATGCTCCTAGACCAGAATTTTATGTTCCTCCGCCTCCTAAATCAAATAAAGACTCTCACGCCGGCGATGGTGTGATAGGTACGACAAGCACTAAAACCGCAAAGGCTACATCGAAAAAGGCTCGCACGGTTTCGAGTCAAAAAGCAAATGAAGAACTTCTAGCCTCGGAAGTAAATGCCTTGTCAACCGACAAAGGCAAAGAACCCAAGCAACCAGAAGGCAAGAAGAAAAAACAAGGGAAGAAGAAGAACCAGGGGGACTCATCCCCTCAAAAATCTTCTACAAACCCTTCTAGAGATAGGAAACCAAAAAATCCGTGCAGTATATGTGACGAGGATCACTGGACCAGAGAATGTCCATATAAAGATGAACTTAAAAAAAGTTCAAAAGTTCAAAAACCTCGGCTGTATTGACTGATCCGTTTCCAAACCCAGGAACAGGTGCTAGCGAAAATGCTTCCCCGTCCCAAGTGCTAATGTTGTCAGTTTCAAAGCAACTGAATGATGCTCTCATATCGACAAGAAGTAAAGATTACAGGAATCCACAGATGTTGAACAACAAGGATAATGATAAACGTAGTAGTTCAACAACAACTTCAACCAAAGTTTTGCCACCCATCATTCCTGAATTAACAATAAAACCATCAAAGGGAATAGTACACCAATCGACGTTTAATCCTCGTGCCCGAGCAGCACAACACTATAATATAGAGGAGGATTTAGCTCAATCGCCCTCCACGATGTCAACTCTTGAGGTACTGCAAAATTGCCCCTCCCAAAAGCAGGCTTTATTATCAGCAATAGGTGGGATCGACCCAACGAATTCCAATCTTGTATCTTTTAATCACAAATGATACGACCCTCAGTTACCAGCTCAACTAGCTTTCCTCATTCAAGTGAAAGCCCTCAACAAAACGATTCATAGAACAATTATTGATGAGGGGGCATCCACATGTATCATGTCGATGAGTTGCTAGAAAACTCTAGGGTCTCCTTCCTTGTTGCGATCGTCGACAACATTGAAAGCATTTGATGGACGAACATACACCCCGTATGGGATATTAAGTAACTTGCAAGTCGAACTGGGGGGAAAAACAATAGAAATCGATGTTGAAGCCATCGACGAAAATCTTGATTACAACATCCTACTGGGAAGACCCTGGATATACGCCATGGCAGCCGTTGTGTCGACCTACTTTAGGAAAATTGCATTTCCTTCCCAAGGAGGAATTACAATCATCGACCAACAAACTTTTCTCCCCAATAGTTCACAAGTTACGGGAAGCATTCTGATGATCAATGGAAACCCCAGCATGCTTCACAATATCGGAGTAGGCCTACTAAAAGACCCCACATTAATGGGAACTTTTACCCTACCGCCTCCTACGAATTTGGAGGAAGTGGCTAATGTAGGAACCTGCAACATGATATCTTCCATTCAAAAGATGTCAAAAAACGATGTTAAAATGGATCATCTGCAAGTTTTGCCTCTAACCCCACTGGAAATATTATAGCAATCAATGTTTTCAGCATGGGAGGCAAACCCGCATCAATGCTCATCAAGTGTTTGGATAGATAGGTCTAGAGAATATGGCACCCCTTCAGATCCTTGGTCGCAAGTACACTCTATAGATGAAGGAATCATTCAATCGATGATGATTGATGGGGCACCATGGGAAGATTACCACCATCGTTCCCATCTTCTGAACTGGAAAGAAGATAATTCTGGTAACCTACACCATCCTTCAATATTTGACTTTCTGACAAATACTGTAAATACGGTGGATTCTGAGAGAAACCTATCCAATATCGAAGAGACTACTGCCATAAATATCTCAACCAAAACAGTTGTTGTAGAGAATATTCATGTTGGAAAATCTTGTTCTTCCTCAGAACTGGAAATATATAGCGCTCTCTTTCGTGAGTTTAGAAATGTCTTTGCTTGATCATATGATGAAACACCAGGTATTGACTCGAGCATAGTTGAACACGAAATTAAGATGTATCCGGATGTCAAACAGGTACGACAGCGGCTACAGCAGGTGCACCCCAAGAAAGTCGTCGCCATCAAGGCGGAAGTTGAAAAACTCCTCCATGCTGGTTTCATTTACCCCGTTTCTCTGACCGATTGGGTATCGAATATTGTTCCTATGATGAAAAAACAAGGAACGATTAGAGTCTGCGTCGATTACAGGGATGTAAATCAAGCTTGTCCGAAAGAAAACTACCCTACACCCTTTATTGACCAGATAATTGATGAATGCGCCGGATGCGAAATCTTTTCGTTTATGGATGGATTTTCCGGGTATAGCCAAATAAATATCCGCCCACGGGACCAGTCAAAGACTGCATTCATTTGTCCATGGGGCACATTCGCATATCGCAAGCTACCCTTTGGTTTCAAGAACGCAGGGGCAACTTTTCATAGAGCAATGAACTGTGCTTTCCATGACATCAAAAACATCGTTCAACCATATCTCGATGATCTCCCAGCTCATTCACGAAAGCGGACAGATCATCCGTGCCATTTGAGAGCGATATTTCTACGTTGCCGACACTACAAGATACGACTCAATCCACACAAATGCGTGTTTTGTGTCAGTTCTTGTCGTTTACTTGGCTTCGTGGTCTCAAAGGATGGGATTCATCTCGACCCTTGCAAGGTTCAGGAAATCATCGATTTGCCTCCACCTTCAAACTTGCTTCAGATTCAGAAACTCCAAGGGAAAGCAAACTTCCTTAGGAGTTTCATTCCAAATTACGCCGAACTAGCTAAAGGTTATACTCGTCTATTGAAAAAAGAAGTACCCTTCGTTTGGGATCAGGTCGCGCAGGCTTCCTTTGATGCTTTGAAGCAATCTCTAATACAAGCGTCATTAATGTATGCTCCTGAGTATCAAAAAGACTTTAACCTGTATATGGCTGCAGCAAATACAACCATAGCTATGGTTTTAGTTCAAGAAGACAATGGAATTGAACATCCTATATATTATTTAAGCCGAAACTTAAATGATACGGAAATAAAATACTCCTACGTTGAAAAGCTCGCCCTCGCAGCTATTCAAGCGATACAGAGATTTCGACACTACGTCCTCTCCAGAAAAACTACCATTTTATCAGATTGCAACCCCATGACTTATATATTGTCGCGATAGTTGCTGGGGGGGGGAATATTCAAAATGGATATCAATTCTACAAGAGTTCGATTTGGAATTCAAAAAATCCAAATCAAAGAAAGCCCTGGTATTCGCGGAGATACTATGTGATCTCCCATCGTCATCCAACGATGCAACATCCGAAGAAGCAATCGTGGATGAAATTTTTTTTTTTCTGATATCTTCAAGCGATCTGTGGTACGGAGATATAATCATCTATCTCCAGAAACAAACATATAGGTTTAATACCTCGCTCCGAACAACGACGTATTCGATACCAATCGAAAGACTACGTGATCGTCGGGGATACTCTTTACCGTCGTGGTATCGATACAGTTCTGCGGAGGTGCCTCACCCATGAGGAGGCCAAAAAAGTCCTGAATGATTGTCATTTAGGTGCATGTGGGGGGCATCAATCTGGTTATGCCATGGCGCAAAAAAATTTGCAAGTAGGATACTTCTGGCCAACAAGGTTCAAAGATTGCATAACCGCAGTTAGAAGTTGTCATGCTTGCCAAATTTTTGATAGCAAAACCAGAAGACCACCCACACCGCTGCAACCAGTAGTAGTTGTTGGACAATTCACCAAATGGGGCATAGATTTCATGAAATGTAACCCCACCTCAGCCGGGGGGCATGGGTATATCATAGTCGCAGTAGACTATTTTACCAAATGGGCCAAGGCAATGCCTACATTAAACAACAGTGGCAAAACGGTTGGCCCATCTTTGTGGTCAACCGAAGCGTCTATCATTGAAAATGAACCCTCTGAAACCATACCAGATGAAAATCAAAAGCTCGAGACGGCAGTTGACCCGATCTTGCCTTCAGAGTGTTCACCTTCGAATGATACCGTCACTGAAGAGAAAGAGAACGACACCATTCAAATTCTTTTCATCAACACAGACTCTGATGAACTTGGGGGCAGTCCTCCCGTTCCTTTATCACAGGAAGGAAGTTCATCAGAGTCATATCTGGCCGTCTATTCGGTCCCACCACCAAACAACCTAGTCATTTCCTTCAATTGGAATCTACTAGGCAGACCCCGTTTACCAGCTAGTGTACCATTCAGAATCATTGTACAAGCTTACAGAATGGTCATGGCTGGTACCATCATCGATGAAGGGGCTTCTGTGAGTATCCTTTCCTCAACTGCTTGGAAAGCGCTTGGTTCGCCATCGCTTTTGCCTGAAATGAGAAATCTGACAGGCTTTGACAAAAGAACCAGTCGACCTTTAGGGATCCTTCCAATTGTGCCCATTACTTTGAGAAGGAAAACCATTCACATGAATGTAATGGTAGTTCAAGGACCCTTGGATTATAATCTACTCCTTGGACGCGACTATATTTATTGCATGGGAGCCATCGTCTCCTCACTGTTTAGAGTAATGTGTTTTCCGCACGAAGGCAGAATGGTCAAGCTCGTAGACCAAATGTCATTCCCCGGTTCACACATCGCAAATAGTCAAATGTCATCCCTAAATGGTCTCTTAACGCAAGGAATGTCTCATCGATCTCCAGTCCGTCCACCTGATGAGCGCGAGTGATTCAGGAGGATGTGACTGAAACCCAAGGGGCATGCACCCTGGTCTATTTCGGCAGGGAAACCATGGGTATAGAGTGGGTTTCCGCGAAGGATATATGACTAGTCTCACACCCATCCTCATAGGAAAATGGGATTAGGTTGGAATAAGATACCTTCGTTAATGTTATGCCAAGTGGCATGTGGTTACACCACTCCCCTTTATCTATTTTGGTAGACATCGCCATGAAAGCATTCGGTCTGCTTCGCGGGGAACTTTCATGGTAACCTGGAAATTTTTCGCTATACCTGGGGGCATGCAAACCTTTCCGCATGCAAGCGAAGAGTGATTATTTATTTTTTTAAATTTGTAGGACCTCTAACCCTTTAAACCCATAAGGCTATTCGTTTCCTAACTTGCATAAAGAAATGATTCGGGGAAAAGCTTTAAAGATGTAAGCCCCTTCAAAATAGCATCTTGAATGAGACATCCTTATCATACGACTGGCGAGCATTATTACCGCAGGGTTCAAGCTCATTAAAAAATAAACCCCCACCAGTAGTTTTAGCGCATAGTTCAAGCTCGTTAAAAATAAACATAAGTCATGAGAAAATGTTTCCCCCAGCATTTAAGCTCATTAAAAAATGAACCGGTAAATAACCATTGTGAATGCCTTATCGCCAGCCTTTGAACCTTGGTCGTGTTCTCATAATCACCTCCACTCTGTTTTAGCCGATCATTCACCACCATATGATTGTTTACCCATTCGAGGAACATCTGCGAAGAGTGATTCTATTAGCCATCCTTGTAACACTGCCATGATTGGAGAATTCCAAACCTTACCTGGAATCAGCTGCTACCTGAAACCATCACTCATTCCTCGAAAACGAGTCTCCTTTAAGCTCTTTTCAACTGACTCGTAAAATATGAAAAGATTACCGAGAAATTGGCCTCTCCGTCTCGTTAAATTCATCGGAAGTGGTATCCCTCCTCTAGATTTTAATCTTTTTGGACCTGAGGGATTATTACACAAAAAGATCGAGTGCTTGTCTTGTTCAGCTCGTTAAAACTATCGAAAATTCAACCCTTTTGTATTATTTTACGCTTTTTCGGACTCAAGGGATTACATGATGAAAAAGAATTGTTGGAGTCTCCTTTCCGTTCCTTCCAGACTCTCTAAAATTGAAAGGGACCGAGTTATCTTTGTCGTTAAACTCGTTAAAACCAAATAGCGACAAACTCGCCCAAATGGACGAGAACGAGTTTCATTGTCGCTAGGCTTGCTAAAATATAGCGACAAGTTCGCCCGAAGGGTGGATTATAGAACAAGCATATGTTATCCTCCTCAAGCTTGACAAAAATAAAGAGGTACTGGTCAGCAATGACTGGGGAAAATTGGGAAGAAAACTTGAAAAGCTTTATTGGTAGCAAGTCGCTCTTGAACATGACACTTTGAATATACACCAGAAAACCAACAGCACTTCTCTATATGATACATAATTCCAGCCTCTGGATCTCTGTGATGAGGGATCCATATATAGATGATTACAGGGAGGTGATTCATCTTTTGGGGTCTTGATTAGTGTCCTCTCTCTGATAGTTCTTTCTTCCACTTGGAGAATGCTGATCTCTTACTCATCCCTGGTCGAAAACAGAGAGGCAAGTGTCAGAGGGGAAGCTTCTGGAAGATTCCATGATCTTCCACTCGCATTTTCCTTGCCATTGTCATTCCCGAACAATCGACCCTACAGAGGAGCCATTCAGTATGCATCGCACCTATACACTGGGAAGTGAAAAAGCACGCACCCTCCGCACTGCCTGTTTCAGTATGTCCAGTTTTGCCATTTATGAGTAGTTTTCAGTGGAAACTTCTGGGAGATGATGTAATCAGCTAACCTTGTTCCTTTAGGCAGTGAAGCAACACTTTTAGGGACTTAGGATCCCTCAGTTTATGGACATTTATGATTGGGGTTGAAGTGCCCAAAAATGTCTATAACAGGGAGGGACAAGGTGTTAAGTGTGCTTTTAACGACATCCAAATATTTAGGTACCTTTACCCTCCCTTTCCACAGAGGGACATACTTGGGCCGTTTTGCTGCAGCACGTACTGGCTGGATGTCTTCTTCCATCTTGTCCTCTAGTTCAGTCTCTTCGACAAAGGTCGGATGATCTTCTTCCTCATCATCGCTCTCAATTTTCCCTTTTCTTCCATCGACAGTTTGCCGAACTGCGGATTTCGC
Source organism: Pinus taeda (assembly GCA_000404065.3). NCBI lineage: Eukaryota > Viridiplantae > Streptophyta > Pinopsida > Pinales > Pinaceae > Pinus > Pinus taeda. The sequence goes on from APFE030788631.1 coordinate 44,817, forward strand.
AGTGACATACGCACCGGTCTGGCTACCTGTGGGTCCTTCTCAGACCTCGGCGTCTGGGGCGATTTAGGTATTTCGGGTGCATCCCCTACCAGTGATGTAGGACTTTGCGCGGCTCCCTTGGTTGATGACATGACTCTGATCAGGGACTCCTGTGTATCCTTCGGCAACACTTTAAACCACGAACTTTCTCTTACAACCTCCTCATTCATCCTGTTCATGCCCCCTTGATAGAGCAAAACTTTTTTTGCAAGATTCCAACAGTTGTTCTGTGAGGGCCATCTGCAATTTATAGGCCTTTTGGAATTCAAATTCAACCGTCCCCCGATAGTTTGGTTCATTAATGTTAGAAGGTCGGTGGATCATTTCAAATCTAGTTCTGACTTCATGCATTAAATGCCCACCGCCCCCTTCTTCTTGGCTTAACTTGGACGTCTTGTCATGAACAGTGGCGCCAACGGTAATTTCCTTGTTTATCCACGCGGTAGCATAGCCCCTTTTGCACGACCGTAACCCTTGTGACATACCGACCTTTGTGCACATTCCTATTGTTGCGTAGCCCCTAAACAGACTATTTTATAGTCCCACACTCTCTTCCAATTGTCTGGAGCGCTGAGACTGTATCCTCTTCGGCTAGTCAGGTGGTCGCACCTTTTTGGTGCACCGCTATCGTGTCGTGGTGAGCAACCCGCAACATAGTCTTTATTGTTGCTACTATGCATACTGCTGGATGCGACATGCTCTCTTGATTTCGCCCGAGAGTGAGGCGCTGCCTTAACCACGACATTTGATTAATTACCTTGTGGTTATACTCCTCCGATTCATCCTTACATTTGCACGTATCTGGCTGTGACTTTCCAGGTTTTTCGTTCAGAAAGTCCTCCTTTGGTTCTTTTTCTAGTCATTTAATCTCCACGTCCAGCATCATATTCTTCTTTCGAAGTTGTACCCTGTCCCTTTCTAGTTCGCGAAGTTGTGCACTCCCTAGCCGAATAGCTTCATGAATCCCTTCATATTCCTCTTCACAAGGTCTTATGAATTCTTTAGTCCGGACTTCGCACGCTATTCTCTTCACCGACATTGCTACATCCACAGCCGTTTGTGGAGGTTCTTGAGGGACCTCAGTTCCTATACCATTCTGTAGCTTTTTCGCGGCCCAGTTCTTGCATAGCTCCGTATATGCCCCTCTAACCAGTGGGGCGTGCACGTTCCCTTTTCTACCTTATATTCATGGATCCTTATTCCTAACTTCGCGTACCTTGCCGAACGTTCCCCTTCTCGCAATTGGTAGTGTGATCCTGTTCTTCCGCCAACGTGTCCTGTTTGGGCCTGTTATTGTAATACTGCAACGTGTTGGAACAATCTGTTCTATATACGTCAAGTGTGCTTGCAAGTTGTTCTGTCTTTTCCCACCAATCCACTTTATTTGGGGTCTGCCAAATTGTAAGCTCATTCGTCTTCTGCATTCATGCCAATTTCCGATATCCTTTTGACATATATGCCCCCATCGTGTAGGTGTTGCGCGCAACACCCATTCGAACGAATCACACTATTTCCATTCAGATATAGTACTTTCAACCTTGTCTACGAGTCCATCCATTCTGGGTACCCATTAGCATTTCCCTTGCTTCGGTCGCCACGCACCGTAGTGATCGAATCATCATGTTACAATTCAGCGTTGTGACTTTGTGCAACCGATTCTGCGAGCGTTCTATTTCTTCATCTACATCTGAAGTACAAGAACTGTCACGCTCCCACGAAATTCTCCCATCTTTAGTCGAGTTCACCTGATCCTGGTCTTGCGTCATTATCTAATAAATGCAATCCAGCTCATCATCGCTATCATCCTAGCGCATAGGTTCAGTGTAGCGCGCTCCTTCGGCTAGATCCAGTAGGACTACTACACGTAGGGACTTTTTCTCGAATATCATATTCTGTTTTTTCAGGTTGATGACTCCATTCATATCCATGGCCCAGTTTATTCCTAGCAACGCGGGGTAAGGGTTGCTATCATCCACAATCTTTATTACCTCAAAGTCCATCTGCGTGCTTGCACCTTCGATATCCACTATTACCCCTTGCAATCTTCCCATGGGTAAAATATTTTACTGGTTCGCCATCCGTAATTGAATAGGATACCATTATAACACGGGCCTTCCCATGCGTTCCCATGTCTATTTTGGTAACACATTCGCGTCCGAACCTAAGTCTAAGATCACCTAATCCATTTCATATTCGCCAAACTGCGCCGTCAATCTCATTTCCCTCCCGGTGCACAGAGCATGCCTCCCCAATTTTCGAACTACACGTGGTTCACCCAGTCCTACGCACCTAGCGATCAACTCTTGTAGTCCCTTAACTGCCTTATTGTCGCGTAGTAGCTTCATGCATGTCTCTAAATAGGTAGTAAGCATAGAAGGATCCATTCTTGTCTCTGGTTGATCCTTACTACCTAAAGTAGAGACCTCTGCGAAGCCCTTCTTAGCTTCCATAAACGTTTCTCTTGCACGCTCCAAGTCAAACTTAGGTTCCTTTGTAGGAGCCTTGCATACCTAAGTATCTCCCTCAGGTTGCTTCCCTTCATCTTCTCTTGTGGTCGCACCACTTCTAAGCATCGTGTTCATGTTGGGGTCTTCTTTGCGTGGTTCCGACCTCATCATTTGGATATTTTGAGTTGGAGTAGGCTGTAGTACCCCTTTCTCATGCATTTGTGTGATCAACGTCGGACAATCTACCATTTCATGATCAAATTGCTCACAGTACGGACAAGATATTCTCGTCGGTTTGGTACAATTGCAAGCATAGCGCCATGGTCCTTCGCAATTGTAACAAATTAGCTGTCTGTGCCCTCGTCCGAGTCCCATTCCTCCTCATCCTCGTCCGCTTCCTTGGAATCCACTGCGTGCCATTGCTGCGGTTAGATCGAGGCCTCGCATTTCTTTCTGCAATCGATAGGCTAGAGTCCTATCCATCATTAGCTCATAGCTCCGACATGTCCATTCATCGTGGCCCACTGATCTACAAAAATTACAAAATAGTTGTTGCGGATTCTGCGTATACTTCTACAACAGGTGACAGTTGTATGTCATGTGCTTTCCTCCCACTTGACAGATTGCACACCACAGCGCGAGTGCTGTGATTGGGCCTGCCTGTGCCTCTGGCCTCAATGGCATCAGTCCTCCTCTTGCCAAATAGTTTGCAAATATGGGGCAGTGATCCTTATTGTGACCCTAGCCTTTACATTTTATGCACCACACTTCTTCACGCACTTCCAGCTAGGGTGCCCTATTCTGCTTCAAACTCTGCATCTCCAAGCATAGGTTTTGTAGCTGCGCGTGGATTTATTAGAATCCCAACCCTAGATCCTGTATCGGTGTCTCATGCAACCTCATCACCATTTCCAATGCTTCTACCTGGGTTGAGAGCTTCTATTGTGATAGCACCGTCCTCAGGTGCGGTGTCAATGATGCCACAAACCACGCATGGTATTGCGCATCTGTCAGTGTCATATTAGCCTCGCGGATCGTACTCTTTAGCCTATGATCTAGATCCCAGGGGGTTTCGCCTGGAAGCATTGCGATCTCCTTAAATCCGATGATCGACTGTGTTTCACACTTCGGCCGGCTAAACTCTCTATTCAACGCGATCTGGATTTTCGCGATTCCTGCATTTGGGTGATCATTCAAATGCTTGATATACCAAGTCAGCGCATGGTCCTACAGAGCGCTTACCAATATGGCCTTCTTAATGTTATCATCTGTAACCCCATGTGCTTCCCATACTGCTCTTACTACAAACCAAAACTGATCTGGATCTTCGTTCCCTACTCCTCTAAATACAGGCAGCTTGATTGTGCTTGCCATGCTAAACTGCTAGTTTGGTGGAGGTGGTGTGGGTGAAGATGGAGGCGAATGCGATGACGTGGGTGGCGGCATCTGTGGGGATGGTAATTGCTGAATGCATTATTTTATTAAACTGACTGCATTCCTCGGAGAAACCCATGCGCGCTCTTCCTCGCTAGTTCACAGAGGTGAAATTATAGGACTGTTTCCTAACCTTTCGATACCTTTGTAGACTTCTCCGCTCTGCATTGTTCCACTCATTAATGGATTCGCATCACCCGTTTTTCACATAACAACATCTTAATCTAGGTATTCAAAGATTTGATGTACTTACCTTGCGGTCCCTTGAGAAAATGTCTTTCTGCATCGTTGTAGCTAACAGTCGTGTCTATCACAAAATCAATGATAAACCCTCCTATTATTCGATCCAGCCAATGGTCTACGGCCTGCATGATCTTATCTTCAGATGCCTCTAGCCTGCGCACCAACTCTGGAGTCCACACTATTGGTTGATCGAGCTTGCACCTTCCCTGGCTGTCTGCTAGCCTCACGATCCAATCATACAACTCTGAAGAGAAAGACACAAAGAAGATCTCGTGGATTTCTGTATATACGTAGCGATCTAGCCACCTCTTCTCAGATATCTGTGGGGTTTTGTATTCCTGTACCAAGAACTTGTGAAGCTTATGATCCAACCAATCTTAAATTTCCTTCTTCGTAGGGTTCTAGTGTTCCAACATCAAACATCCCTTAGGCAGATCCCGTTCCTGGCAACGGAACCAATTGTTGGCTTGATGGGGCCTGACCCAAGTTCAGAGTGTTTAAGCCAAACAAATCTCGAACTACTGGCCCTTTTGGCAACAATCCATGGACTGCGGATTGAGATCTCACCCGAGGTAGTATGGGAGGGTGCTGGAACTAGGTTTTTGCACCCTAGGGATGTCTTGATGAGGTCTGGAAAGTTCGCGAACCGATCCTACGCACTGCACTACTTCCGCGCAACCATCTGTTCAGTGCAACTACCTTCGTGCGACTAAGATAATGAGAGTGAATGCTCTTTACCCCTTTCTATGCTTAGTATTATTATAGATCTTGAATTAAATTAAGTAGGCCCAATACTTTCAGTTATCAATTAACATAAACAGATACACATGCAATCATAAACCAGAATATAGAAACAGATACGCAATATTCCAAAACCAACTTATCTTTATTAACGCTTTTTCCAGTTACACTTCACTTCCTACCCTACGTACTCAGCTACAGGGGTCCGCGCACACAGCTGCAGACTCTACTAGGCCTTTGCGCACACAGCTGCAAAGCCTCTTTTACTACAATGGCTCACGACTCAGACTTCCAGAATTAGATCAACTATTATTTTCAGAAACCCATATATTTCCAATCTTAACCAAAGCTACCTTCTACACTTAGAGCCTCGCTCTATTTATACCTTTCCTTGGTCTGTGGACCATGGGTAGGCCGACACATTCTAGATTAAATTACAATATTTTAGGGGGGGACTACCCTTTGACTTGACTCGTTAAAACTCATGCTCCACGCACTTCGTGGAGCCTTTACAATACCAATACCAAAATTTGTGAGCTTTAAGCTCCAAAATCGTTACACGGGGGATCCATTGCCCAACATTGATGCAGGATATTGTTTATGACATGTTGTCATGATTCCTTGCTTGATTTGATGTGGAATCTTCTATGTGATGTACTTTTTGTCATAACTTATCATGTTATGTTTTGAGATCCCTTGTTGTATGTTGTTGGGATACTCTTGTTGTTGTCATGCATGTGTTTTTCTTTGACATCCCTTTTGTGCCGTGTTTTCAGGATGCGCACCATGCATGTTTTTTGTATCACACTGATAGGAGTCTTTTGATTGAGAGTTCTAGTTGTGGAACATCTCTTAGAGCCACCCATGCGTGAGGGCATTTTTCCTTGTATGATCGAGACATCATCTTTGTGTACATCACCATTATTGACAGCACTTAATGCAACGGCCTACACCATCTTGACACTAGGGCCCGGAGACGTAGTCCCTCCTAGACGAACTCCGTTATCAACACTTATATTTTCATGTGCTGATGATTGTTATGTTCCTCTTCTTTTCCGCATACAGATGTATTCATTAATGTTCTTTTAAAAATCAATTTTAACACATCACAAAAGTGAAGGTCTTGGAAGGGTCCTTCTTCACACCCAGACCTGGATCACAAAAACCCAAAATAAAAATAAGCTATATTAAACAAGAATATCATTGGCAAAACTATGGGTTGTCAAAACCTAGAGCCCAAAAACCCAAAAACCGCCAGTGGTTGACTCTATGACCTCAATTTTACCAAAACAACCTTAACAATATTTATAAACAGTAGTTTGTTATAATTTTTTAATTGAGCCAAGAGGCTCATTCTACAAACCAGTATGAGGGCGATGTGTAATTTCGTCAGTGCTCAACTTGGAGTTTACACATCTCTTTCAAAATAATAATAATAAATTATTTAAATTAAAAAATAATTTTGGCTATTATCAAAGTAAAAAACAAATATACTTATTTCGTAGTTTTACTTAAAAGCATTATAAAACTTAGTCCCCCTTGTAATTATGATTGCTTTATTGGTTGTTAATATCACAACCCAATACAAAGGAGATGTGGTAAAAATATTTCACTCACTCTCACTTATAAATAAAATATTTCCATGTCCATAAATGAAATGAAATGATATTTTAACGTCCACGAGACTAAAAATATTCTATGGGACTATTAGTTCCCTGCTTTTCATCTTTTGCAGTTCAATCCTTTTCTTATTCAAATTGATGATAAAATTATTCTATGGGTCTATTAGTTCCCTGCTTTTCATCTTTTTCAAATCAATCCTTTTCTTGTTCAAATTGATGATGAGTTGGCTCAACTTTCCAACAATCCTCTCACTGAAAAGACAATGCCAATAAACCGATGTTAACATATTCCCATAACTTTCTCTTATGTCTTTGAATACATCACATTCCAAAATGAAATGTTTTTCGATTCCACTACCCCAGACGTGCAAAAGGTACACACTCGTTCTTCCCAAGCTTCTTTAGGCATTTTCCACTGTCCTATTTCGCACTAAAGGTGATGCGAGTTGGTTCTTAATTGGCAATAAGAACCTTTTCCCTCCATGGAATGCTAGCTCCAATGAACTCTTTTTGTTGTAGATCACAGGTAGGGTTGAATTTCTCAATGTAGTACTTCTTATTTCTACCCAACTCTTCCCCCCATACCTATTTACGAAACTTCTTCATAACAAAATACTTTAACTCCTTGTTATTTGTGGGACAGACATTGAGGTAGATATTCCATTTTTGCATCCATATGTAGTTTTGGTTCATCCATGTTTTCTTTCTTTCACTCATGCCTTCATTGAAGATAACATTAGGCCATCTACCTACTCCCATTTTCTCAATTCTTTTTAGATATCTTATGAGCCACACCATAGCAATTGCTTCGATGGGAGTTTCTCCTATTTCACTCAACATTATCTCATAAGAAACTGAATTTTTTATTTTGAACTTACTCATGATCAAGCGTTTTTGGATTTTCTCAATTTGTCTCCATTTTGAGACGGGGGTGCTGTTAGCCCACAATTCACACCCATATAACATCACTGGACAAACTAGGAGTCCAAAAAGAATTTTAGCCATTTTTCAATCCCATAACTCTGCCTCTCTACATTTGTTTTGAAGAGCATATAATGCTTTCCACCCTCCTAAAATTCTCTTCTTTCTGCAGTCCTCCCAATTAAGTTTGTTGTTGAAATCAATCCCAAGGTACTTGTACTCATTTACTTCTTCAAGAATGTTGACTTCAAAGAATAACGTATGTTGGCTTTGCTTCCTTTTATTAGAGAAAATCATTATTTTGGTCTTGCTAGTATTGACTTGCATCCCCACTTCTCTAAAAAAAATCTTAGGGAATATAGGTGCATTTTCAATCCATGGGCCAATTTAGAAATCAATATAAGATCATTCGCATATAAAAGAAGTTGTATCACAAACTCCCCCAACCGAACACCATCTCCACCTTGCATATTTATCCATTCTTCCAGTTTATCAATATATAAGCCAAAAAGAGTAGGAGATAGAGGGCAACCTTGCTTGACTCCAATGTCACTTCTAAAGCTTTTTGAAATACCTGTTGAAGTTCTAATTTTGAACTTCACCTCTTAATAAAGTCTATGGGCAGCGGCTCTATAATGCAAAGGAATTTCAAGTTCTTCCATTCTACACCACAACTTATCTCTAGGGATTGTGTCAAATGCCTTTTTGAAGTCAACAAAGCAGCATAATCCTTCTTCTTTGTCCTAAAAAACCTTTTCAACATTGTGTCTTAACATGATACCATGATCCATTGTAGAGTGCTTCAGCCTAAAACCTGCTTGTCCTCTTTCCCTCTTTTATTTTACTTCTGCCCATGTACTGATTCTATTTTCTACCATGTTGCTGAAAAGCTTTGCAAACAAAGGATTGATCATAATGGTTCTATAATTGGAAGGATTATTAATGTCTCTAATTTTAAAAAGGGGTATTGCTAGGCTAGTTGTCCAGTGCCTTGGGAATCCTTGATGAATGATGTTGTTAAATATTTCCATGATGTGCGGCGCAAGAGTGTTCATTCCCCATTTTAGATACTTTGCTTGAAGCTCAACCAAGTCCTTTTCCTTTCCTATTTTCAGCTTCTTAATTCCAATCTCCACCTCCTGTAACGTGAAGAGCTTTGTAGTTGTGTTAATCTTGGAGGGAGCCTCTCCCTCTAATTCTTTCTCATAGAGTTGCTTTGCATATTCAAACCATTGATTAGTTGTAATGTTATTTTCGATTTGCTTCTTCCTTGGTTGAATTTCCTGCCAGAAAAGCTTTGGGTTATTCTTACTTAGATATATTAACTCTTCTCGCCTTATTTGCATGAACTCATCTTTTTTCCTTTTTAGTATTTTCTTATATAACTTTACAGTCATCTTCTCCTTGTCTGCCTTTTTCAAGGTTCTCCTTGCAATTTTGCATTCCTTACCAAACTAAACATTTACAAGAAAACAATTTGATTTTGATTTCCTATTTTTTGCTCTTTTTCATTTCTCAAGTGCACTTTGGACTATATTTACTAACTCTTGAATGTTGAAGCTTTTGAAACTAGTTTTCTTCTTCTGAATTAATCTCTCTAACATTGTCTTGAAGATAGTACAATTTTCTTGTGTTAGAAGAATTTTTGCCCCTTGATAATGATTACCGAGAGCATTGGGCTTTTCTCCCATTCTGTCTTTCTTCTAACCATGATAACTTTATATAAATTGGGTTATGGTCTGATTTTAAGTCCCAAATATGCTCTCCAATCTTAACTTCATCTATCTTTTCTATCAATCTTTGCGAACACATCACATAGTCAACAACACTTGCCCCGTTGTATGTGTTGCAAGTGAAGTTCCCAGACCTTTTCCATCTATCTAGACCATTGCAGAGAATAATTTGAAATCCCCACACAATGTAAGCAACTCCTCTCCAAAATGATTGCTAACTTTATCATCTTTTGAACACCTCATCCATTGGGGATTCTCCTCTTCAGTAAGCCAAATAGGATTGTGATCCTCTTTACAGCAAATAATACTAGCATGATGATTTGATGTTCTAGCATTGAAATCTCCCACTAAAAGAACTTCTCCCTGCTGAGAATACACGGCAATATCTTGCTTTAAAGTTGCATACGGATCCTTGTTGTCTAACCCCTTATTTTTGTAAGTTTTTTAGACTTGAGGGGGAAAATAACATGCTACAATTTTTATGTGATTCTCATTCTCTGATATTTTGAACCATAAATATTATTTATTTGCATCTTATTTAATTAATTGAATGTGACAACCTTCTTTTTCTTTCACTAAACTAGTATTCCCCCATACTCTTTGTCATTTTCTGCTACCTTGTTCCAAACTGCTAACTTCAAATAACCATCAAACACAGGAGTTTTGCAACCATCATGTTCATTGGTTTCCATAAGACAAATTATGTCTCTACCTTTCGCAATAGGCCCTAACCCAAGTCCCCTCCTCCAAGGGTAACCTATACAATTCCAACAAACTAAACTTAGGTAGACCTAGGTAGGATTTGACTACTATGTAGCTTGGCACAAAAGACTCAAATCTGATTCTTCACCACTTTTCATCCATGTTGATCTTGTTTTTTTCCTCCCTATCATCGAATTCTCCGTTTTTTCTTTACTGTCATCTTGCTTCCCTGTTTTGCCCAGAGGCCCAAACACTACAATAACTTCTTTACCATTGTACAACCATGCCCTTTTCCCTTCATTTCTCGCTGCTATGAAATAAGATAATTTTATTTTCTGTATTCATGCTTCTGTGATCCATAATGAATTAAGCAAAGTCTTTCGGTAGAAATCACATAAGAGAAATTTTTGGCCAAGGCGTTTCAAACCAACAAGTGTGGTTCATCATCAGCACTAGATGAAGAGGCAGACCATGGCAAAGGCTTAAATAGAGAGAAATATAAAGACATAATTTCAAGTAACGACTATATTTCAACAATAATATTTAAATTATGATAATCTAGACAAGATCACTTAATAAATAATGGAAATAAAATAAACTAAATTAAAAATAATTAATGGAAAAATAAATAATATAAAACAAAATATACACAAGTCAAAAGAAATATATATATATATATATATATATGTACATATTCAAAGAAAAGTAATCAATAAATAAAACAGGGTCAACAATAAAATATGGGGTTGAGGCTCATTAAACAAATAACAAAATTACTAAAAGGAGTTAAGAACAAATAGGGTGATAAAATACATAAAAACACGAAGGATAAAGAAAATAAACTATAATGAAGAATAAATCAAAAACAAATATTATAAAAGGGACGTCAATACCTACATAGATAAACAAACAAACAAAATAAATCCCAAAATTTCTTTTCAACTAAAAAAAAAAAAAAAAATTGATATTATTTATAGGAGTTGTCTTTAGTGTGACTTTTTGGACTTTCTGGTATCGGAATCTCTTGGAAAAAATTGAAGTGAAATCTTGATTTGTGTTATTTAAACTGGGTTTTTGAGTGTATATATGGATTAAGCATCCTGAAAAACCCCTAGGACACTTTGATTGTGCAGGGGTTATCCATCAAGCTTGTGATTACAATAAATTCCTACCGGATTTTAGAGAAATTAGACCGGAAAATCTTCCAAAAAGTCTCACTAAAGACAACTTGTTATTTATATTTTCATATTTGAATCGGATACGTAAATAAATCATTTTAGTATCTCTTTATTTTAATATTAACTTTATATATATATATATATATATATTATATATATATATATATATATATATATATATATGAACCGGAATAAAATATTGCAATGTGAAAACAGAATACATATTGAAAGTAAAAAGATTTAATTCTTCGCGTAATTAATTCAATTTTAATATAAAATTAATATATGGTATTTAAAAAATATTAATAATAATTAAAAAAATTAAAGTGCATTATTGATCAAATATTTCAATATATAAAATTAAGTAATATTGAAATGTATTTAAAATTATCTTTAAAAAAATGAATGTGGACAATGTAGTCCACAAATAAAATATATCAATATTCATGTTAACTAAATTCTTCCAATGTGAACAATTTACATATTTTTTTTTTCTCGGTAAAAGCTATGCTATTTCTATTGACTGGTAAACGTAATAAAGTTACAAGAGGGGGCAGCTGCAGGAGCCTGCACTTCAGATATGTTACAAAATTTCCCCATTACAAAAGAGCTGGGGATCTCATCAAAACTGACAGCCAGATTAATAGAACAAACAGCCAAATACATTGGCATTACAAAGATACTGAGAGAGAGAGTACTGAAACTAAGCATATGACTAGGACTAGTAACCCTGGACCAAGACAGAAGCATACGCCGTGGCAAGAAGGATCTCAAAAATGGGCCATGCTCTCGAAGCAGCATCCCAAAAACCAAAAAGAGCAAACTCAGGAACCACCTGTTCAATTGTCCTCTTCCCCCTGTGTCTCCTCGGCCTGCTGACACGCGTCGTCGTGGCTGAGCCCGTCTTTTTCATTCAACACGTTGCCCTCCTAGGTTCTGTCGGTGGTGCTAGCGTCGGGATCCAAAATCAGGTTGATGCAGTCACTCAGGGGAGGAATTAGGGAGGGCAAGTCGACCTGAATCACTGGTTCAACTTCCCTCTTGGCGGCCATGGCGATTTGGGCAGAGGAACGCTCACTGCTATTAGAAGAATTGGGGTCAATGCATGATATAGGAGGCACCTGGTTGATTTCCTCTGTCATTAGGATGGTTATCTGGGCTGATATCAGAGGGCGGTTCAGATTGCTTTGAAATTTAAAATGGGTGGATTGGAATGCACTGTTGGGAATCGGATGGCGAGTGGGGTTACTGGCAGGAGGATCCTTAGGGGAAGAAGTGAGGTTAATGGTGGTGAGCAGAGGAGTGGACTGAGGGCGAGCGGAGGGTCGTTTGCTGCTACCAGGTCTTTCCCCGGAGCGAGAACGCTTCCCAGGTCGCTTCATGGTGCAGACAATGACTGTGACTTTAAACGAAACAGTGCGGAAGCCAGAATTGTGCCTCAGAGCATCCGAAGGCCCCGAATCGAAACGAGAAACAGAACAGAAGACAATGGAAACACGAAACCGAGAGACAGAGCCTGTATAACTGAAATGATAGCGAATGGAGCACTTACCCCAAGCTGTTGAAGGAATTCGGAGCGAAGAACACAGGACGAGTGGAAGGACTGCCAATTCGAGCCAGAACCAGCTCGAATTTCCCCTCTGAGGCGGGGCTCCCTCTCGGCCTCACCCACAAATCGCAGAACGAACCGAATAGAGTAATCCTCGACCAAATGCATAATGGAGAAATCACTGAGTAGCTGCCTGTAAATAATGCTCCGCAAACTGCGTTGGGCTTCGTCCGCCATTAATGGCGTTGTCCTGCGCCGTCCCATAGCCATTAAAACATTCCTCCTGCCTCCGTTCTGAGTCTGGGGCTCCACGCTGCAGAGCAGGTGGCGGCATCATGCGACTTAACTGTGCATGAATGCCATTTAAGGCAATACAATCACCCGGATCCTGGAGGAACAATTTACATATTATATATGGTTTAAAATAATAATAATAATAATATGTCTAAAGTAATTGAAAAATTAAATTCATATTATTGTATCATTATAAGCAGGAACTGCCACTTTTTGCAGTTTTCGATGGATTTCTGGCAATAATCTAAAGAACAAAATTGTGGTCAAATCTTGATTTGTGTTGTTTAAACTAGTTTTTTGACTACATATATAGATTCAACACCCTCAAAAACCCTGAGGCACTTCGATGTCAAACTTATGATTTCCATCAATGTCACATGGTTCGGGTTCGACAATGATTAGATTTGGTTTGAGTTCGAATTTTTTGTTGAGGTTCGGATGAGGTTTGCCAATAAGTTCGTGTATATATATATATATATATATATAATATATTATATATATATATATTATATATTATATATATATTATATCAGTGAACATCAAACTGCAAGGATCATTTACAAACTTGAGTTGTGACATGAAGTTATGAGCTTTGGTGCTATGAGGTTCGATGAGGTTCGCTGAACCTGAAATTTTTTTAAGGTTCGCCAAAATTCAAACCTCAAGGTCAAAGTTCGATGAACCTTGTGACATAGATTTCAATGAATCTCTGCTGAATTCTAGATGAATTAGATTGTAAAATAAACTAGAAAACTTTCCAAAAAGTCAAACTTAATAACTACTCGTTTAAGGTATCATTATTTTACATTTTGACCTTTTTATTAAGGGTTAATTTTGAATGGAGAAATATTTGTTTGAATTGCATGCTTAAGCTATTTCACTCCATGTAAAGGGGTTTATAATATTAATGTTAGGGTTTAATATTAATCCTTATAGTTTATAATCCCTTGGGTTTATAACATTAATCCCTTGTGTTTATTAATCTTGGGATTTATGTTCTTAGGATTTAATTTTAATCCTAGGGTTTAATGTTATTCCCTTGGGTTTTTTTTTATTTGTAAGCTTGGTAAGGCTACAACTTCATCATGTCCAATTTCTCACCGTGATCGAAGGATAGCACAAGATTTGAACCCAAGGCTTCCGGTTCGATGAGACTTCATTTCCACGGTCATTGCCACTAGAGCTATCCCAAACGGACATTCCCTTGGGTTTTTAATATCAACATTTTTGTATTTATTAATCACTTAGGTTTATAATGTTAATCCTAAGGTTTATAATATTATTCTTAGGGTTTAATGTTTATGTTAGGGTTTCTAATGTGGTTGTACTAGTAATAAATGTGGCCGATTTATGAGTATTTGTGTTTATCAACCACATTTATTAATGTGGCTGTGCTAGTTAAGGGTTAATTTTGAATGGAGAAAAAAATGTTTGAATTGCATGTTTAAGCTATTTCACTCCATGTATTCAAGTGATCTTTAAGGGGTTGAATCAATTTATACATTTTAAAATGCAATTTAAAAAATATATATAGAGAGATCAATCTTAACCTTCATCTATCAAATCCCTAAAGACATGTGATCTTTGGAAATGCATTTAAAAATGAAATAAAAATAAAAAATAACACTTCAAGAGATTTCATCCCTCTCAATTCTTATTAAATCCATTTCATCTATCAAATCCCTAATGTAATCTTTGGAAATGCATTTAAAAATATAAAATAAAAAATAAAAAAAGAAAATAACACTTCAAGAGATTCCATCCCTCTCAATTCTTATTAAATCCGTAATTACGATAAATCTAAACCAATTTTAATTTTATTTTAAATAATTTAAACTCTCCAATCTTATTTTATTTTTAATTTAACGAAATAAAAAATCGAAAACTCCTCCCAATCCAACCCGAAAACAAAAATAAAACCACATTCGTTACCGTATATCTTGATATTTTCACTTCAATTTTAGATTAATTTTTATTTAATTTAACGGAGTAAAGGTTCGAGAACGCTCCCACCAACCAAAAAAACACCACATTACTTACCACATATCTTGATATTTCCACGTTGAAGTGAAAAAGAACTGTTATGTAAAATAGCACGCCACCTTACATGTTTAATCATAGTACGGAAGCAATCAAACAAACAGAAACGTTGTCGAAAAGCCACTTTACAAGTTTGATCATAGTACGTAAGCAATCAAACAAACGGAAACGTTGTCAAAACTTTAGCACGCCACCTTACATGTTTGATCATAGTACGTTAGCAATCAAACAAACGAGAACGTTGTCAAAATTGTAATGATGACAAACCCACTTTACTATAGGACAAGTACACACAACATTGACTTGGATATATTTCAATTCAGAATCAACTTCTTTTGTTTTAAAAACTATCAAAATTGATTAAATAAAAAATTAAAGGTTGATTTAATTAATATTTAAGTAATTAGAGAAAATAAATAAAAATGATGATATAATTGATTGGAGACTTTCACAATTATTCTTATTGTGTTGGAGATTTCCTCAAATTCAACTCAGTATAGATTTTGATTATGACTAAATTTGAGTAAATATATTAAAATAATAATTTAAATTTGGCCAAATTAAAATTAAATCATTTTAAAATATATATTAAAATGTAAATTTGACTAAATTGAAATTAAATAATTTAAAATTATGATGATGATTAACGTCCACTAAGACTAATGCAAAGAAAACGAATTTAGTTGCCATTCTTCAAAATCTTGTTTCTATGATCAAAGAGAAGGGAAAGAAGTGCTCCAAGATCACTATAATTGGGCTGGCTTAATAAGTCAAGAAGGTTAGAAGTGTGGCTGATGCTAGAGAATTGAGAGTGGATGTGAGTAAGAATCGGGCAGTCTAAAAGGAAGTGTTTTTCATCTTCCACCTTCCTAGTGTTGCAAATCTGGCAGATTCTATCTTCCCAAGGAGTCTTGGGAGTAGACCGCCACCCAGTTTCACTTCGAAGTGCATGAGAATTAGTTCTTATCCTAGCGATGTTCATTATTTTCTTAGTGTTGATTAACACATAGATAATTTTGGTTATCAAGGGTGGGGTTGATCACCTCCTTATAGTATCTTAGCTTCCTTTTACCCTCAATGTCCTTATCATCCCACAACTTGTCCTTAAAATTGGAGGTAATAACATCTTTGACACTATCCTTGCTTCCCATGATGATCTCATCATTAGTCCCTCAATGGTTTAGCCAAGATTGGGCATCCTTATGCCACCCGCGCTTGAGGCGAAGGTGGGGTTTTGACTAGAGTTAGAAGAAATTTTCGGGAGCCTCTTAGGGTCCATGTTATAAAGCTTCTTCTTATACATAAGATATCTAAACATAGTCGTACTTTCAATGGGGGACATGCCAACTTCAATCAAGAGGATAGGATAGGGAGTATTTCCCTTGATCTTTAGGTTATAGGTTATGAATTGTTTTTTAATCATCTCAATCTTTCTCCATGACTCTCTGGATATACTGCAACCCCAAACTTCACATATGTATAAGACAATAGGGGTGACGAGAGTCTCTAAGAGGAACCTCTTTTTACTCCACATGCAAAGATCGATAGTCTTACAATTGTTTTCAAGCTCATAATAAGCTTTCTAACCTCCAATAATCTTTTCTTAGTGCTATAATTCCAGTTGAGATGATGAGGAAAGTCAATATGCAAATATTTATAAGAAGAAACCTGCTCTAAGCAATGGTTATCATAAACGAAACTATAATGGGTGCTATTTTTGGATTTAAAGATCATGAATTTAGTCTTGTCGGTATTAACTGTCATACCCATCTTGGAGCAGAAGACATGAAGAGTCTTAAGTTGCTTGTCAAGGTCATCATGGATTTTTGCAAGAAGAATGATATCATCAGCATAAAGGAGAAGAGTAATGATTATACCAGCAAGCTCAGTGCTCTTGCAACCTGCAGTATCCAGACGCTCCTCTAGCTTCTCAATGTATATGCCAAAAAGGGTAGGGGATAGGGGACACCCTTGCTTAACTTCGATATTGCATTTAATGTCTTTAGACAAACCTTCGTTGGTCTTAAGCTTGGCAATGACAGTCTTGTAGAGGCGAATCACAACAATCCTCAGTTCAGGAGTGACCATGATCTCTTCAAGTCTCTCCCAGAGCTTATCCCGAGGAACAGTGTCGAAAGCTTTTCTAAAGTCCAAAAAACAACAAAAGAGATCAGATTTATTATTGCGACATTCCTCTGCAATGATCCTAAGAGTCACAAGAGGATTAAGAATAAATTAAATTATAAATGATTAATTATAAATTAAGGAATAATTGAAATTATAAAACAATCATAAATTATCTTAAAATATTATTAATTTCT
The DNA here is from genome assembly GCA_000404065.3 of Pinus taeda. Classification (NCBI taxonomy): domain Eukaryota; kingdom Viridiplantae; phylum Streptophyta; class Pinopsida; order Pinales; family Pinaceae; genus Pinus; species Pinus taeda. The sequence goes on from APFE030788631.1 coordinate 62,081, forward strand.
AAGTTAAAAAATAGTTGAGATTATAAAATAAGAATAAATTAAAAATAAGATTAATAATAAATTCAAGAATAATTGAACTAGGAATTTTTAAAATTCTATTAAGATTTAATAATTAAATAATATTTATTTAATAAAAAAACTATGAAATAAAAATTGAAAAAAATTATTCAAATAAAATAAAATAAAATAAGAATAAATAATAGTTGGAAAATTAATTAATAATAAATTAAATTAAGATCCAAAAGATAAACAATTAAGAAACAAAGCTAAATGGATCACAAAAGTCCTAAGATCTAACATTAATTAAGTCAATTTTCTATTTAATTAATTTTAATATTTTTTTTTATAGTTTTTTGAACTTTTTATTATTTTTTGACCTTGATCTTGTTTATTGTCTAAACTTCAACCCAAGTGACACTTGGTTCTATTTCTTCTATAAAAGGAAAGGCTCTTCAACACTAGTTTACTCACAAAACTCTTTGGTCCCTATAAAAGGAAAGGCTCTTCAACACTGGTGTACTCATAAAACTCTTTGGTTCCTGATGATGGATGGAGTAACCATCCAAAATGTTGGACGAATGAAAATCTTTACACAATTTAATTATAAAAGTGTGTAATCACTTAAGTCAAATTTTACTAAGTACTTGGATTTAAAACAAAAAAATTGATAAAGTACTCATGGCTTGAAATTTTTAATAGTTTAAAAGACATTAAAAAAATTATTATGATTCTCGAATGATTTGGATAATTTAAATGTTGTTTATAATTTTTATGGCTTAAATGTACCGTCGTCACAATTTTTTAACTATAAAATAACTCCATAGATCACAAATAGTAATAAAAAATTTACCATCCATTTATTTAAATGTTATAATTATTAATATTTAATTTATTATTATTTACATATCACTAAAAAATAACAAACTTAGATCTATCTTAACTTTTGATCTACTAAGCCTAGAGAGGGATCAAATCTCTTTTCACTCTAAAAAATGTTTGCATCTCATGAAATTTGATCCCTCTCGACCCTTTGGTAGATCCGAAGTTAAGATGGATCTAGGTTGGTTTAATTTTCCGCTTTAAATAGGTTATATCCCACATGAATACCATGGGTTCTCAATATCATGGGTGCTTTTTATTGTTATTATTACTTTATTTTTATAGGTTTGTTTTTATTTGGAAATGTTTAGTTTAGTTTACATTAATATTTTTATTTTATTTTTTATTTTTATGTAATTTGACTTAGTCAATATGTTAAACATTACATTACAACATCTCTACCATATTGGGTTCGAGAAGACTTCTTGGGTAATAAAATAATCTATTTTATTAATATTTATTTGAAATTAAATTATATGACAATGAGAATTTTTAGTGGTATAGTTTAGATGTCCAACTTTTGAACATTTCACTCATCTCAATTCATGATATGAAGAGGGCCAAACCAATAACAATTAAATAAGTAAAGGAGATGACCATTAGAAAACTTAACATTATAGATTTATAAATAAATAAAATTAATAAAAAAATGAATGTTGTGCATTCATAAATAATTAAAATTAATAAAAAAATTAAGGTTACACATTCATAAATAATTAAAATTAAGAAAAATGAATGTTACACATTCATAAATAATTAAAAGAAATGAAGGAATTAGAAAATTATATCAAATTGGAGAGTTTTTTTTTTTTAATCAAGGATTTCTATTTTTCAAGAGATTACATTGTTTCATAGTTTCTTCCAAAAGCTTGTTGGCCTCACTCTTACTAGATTTAATTGCCAAGAGGGGCATGCCCAAGTACAAAATGTATTGTCATAGAGACAATGATCTACTAGCACTAACTGGTATCCATTGAAAGAAAACAAGAAAACAACTTATACACATTAATTGTCATATGATTTTACCGAGACTGGATGTTCTGGAGCTGAACTCGGAGAAGATCGAAGTTTGAACTCGTAATTGACATGGCCCTCCATGTGATCAATCCAAGTTTCCATCTAGTCCAGTTGTTCGTGAAATCGCATTTGCCCTCAGCAGAGGCACACCAATTTGTCATGTGTTTGGCACAAATTCCGTTGCAGATGTTCCATGAAGTCCAGAATGTCATTATGGTCATCTTGGCATGCTCAGTCAAGCTAGACAATTAAATTGTGCAGTTGCTAAAGAATGTGAACCATGTCATCTTGAGAAGGAGGGTTGTTATTTAGAGGAAGAGAATAGGGCAACAGAGGATCCACTGTCTCGCCATGTCCCCGCTCATGGGATAATTGTTGATGATGCACTCTACACATATTCATCTAGCCAACCTTCTTAGAAAGAAACAAATTCCTACCTACCTTTGCACTAGGGTCCTTGTGTGCCCAAGGAAGCCTTCCAACAACACAATTGATTCCCCAATTAGGTGGTCATGGCTCAGTATTCCAAACAGAGCAGGAGCAAAATTCTACTAATCCCCTCCCCAATCTGTGTAGGTTGACCGAAATTCAACGAGCCACCACTAGGGAGTCCGGGCCATGAATCAAATATATAACTTTGTCTATGTGCCACTTTAGACCAACCAAAAATAGACCTCCATTATGCCTCTTACAATAGAAGAAATAAGTATGGGTAGGCAAGACCTCGTATCCACTAGAATAAGCAACCTCTTGCCACGAAACTAGTTTTAAATTCTGCATTAACCATGCACAACCGCTACACTTCCTCAATTTATGCAGCAATAACAACTACGACACTCTCCTACAATCCTTAAAACCCCACACCTCTCTATCCAAGTGCACCACAAATTCTAAACCACCAAGGAATAGTAATACCTAGAACCACAACTTAAGTTGAGTATGAATTACCCATAAGACTGCCACAAATGACGCTCGTGCACCAAGGCTACCACTGTCCCTCACCACCATGCCTTTACCGCCGTGCAGACTCTCTGGCTTGCAAACGACCACACATCCAATCGTCGCACAAACTCCCTGCTCATCTACTCCACTCATACTCAAGCTCATCGACAATGGGAATCATTCTGAGGTGAAATGCAAAATAAGCTTGACAAACATCTTAACACATATATGCCACAAAATACCCAATCATCGTTGTTGAGTCTCCAGCCAGATCTTAGAAGCACAAACGTTGAGGTTGTTGTTAATGTCATCAATTTGCAATACAAACTAAAATGACTCATCACGAGTTCTTGCATGTAATCCACCTTCCAGATAATTGCTTTACCCATGTCACGAAGGGGGCGTAGGGTGGAGAGCCCCCGCCACAATTCCCAACACCTCATCATTATTAAATTGAAGATATTGATAAAATAAAATTGGTCAAATTAATTCTTAATACTAGAGAGGAAATGTTAAAAATATGAATATTAAATTATTAATTTAGTATTAAAATATTATATTAGAGGATTTGGAAAATTAATAAGTTAGGTAAATATGGTATTAATACTAAAGAGGAAAGGGGTCCCAGAGGTGCAACTCAATTGGTGATGGAAGTAATGTGAAATTTGTGAAAACTAAGAGATCCAAGGTTCAAATCCCTTGGTTGTGACTCGGTTTATGTAGAGGATGACAAACCATAGATCCCCAGAGGTTTACTAGTAGTTGTGTGTCAAGTGGGTTGTTGGGTTCCTTTGGGATACATACAAAAAAAAAAGAGGAAAAGGGGACATATATTTATTTTATTTTAAATTATACTATTAAAATAATGTTAAACTAGAATAGCCCATGGGGCAACTCAATTGATGATCACCTTGTCATGAAGTATTGTGTAAACCATGAAATTCAAAATTCAAATGCCTTGGGGTCAAGCCGACAAAATAAATATTAAATTAGAATAAATAAATTATATATATAAAAGAACGAGTAGCAATTTTCATTAATAAAGCTGGAAACAGGTAAGGTCCTTACAATCATGGAGAACTCTCTCTCATATTTGTGCAGATACATAACCAAAGAGACCTTATTGCTACCTATCTTATTCATATATATATATATATATATATATATATATATATATATATATATTCTTTACATTTTTCAGACTATAGATTTTTCGTAAAACTCCACAATACTTTACCATCTAACAAAACATAAAACTATAATTATAAAACAATAGATATCCGCAACTTCCAAGCTCAAATTCCTCCTGAGTTACCTCAAATGGCATGCCCAGTTTCATGCTCCTACCAGCACCAAGTTCCAGTTCTTGTCTTGCAACATCGGTGTTTCCCTCTGCCATTGGAGCAGAGCCATCACAAAGCCCAAATACCTCCTTCAGAACCCCCACAGTGGTCGACTCCACTCGCAGTTCAATATTATCCACTTTATGTTTCAGATTCAATACACCAGTGTTCAAGTGTTCCATTGAATTTTGAATCAACTCCATGTCCTTCCCAAGACCAAATAACTGGGAAAACACAACAGTCATGTTTTCATTAATCTCCTTAACAATCTCCTTAAAAACCTGCTTGCATGAGCTATCAACCATTTTCGTAACACTCCCGCTGTGTCTGAGCTCCTCTACATCATTCTCACTTCCATTTCTTGTAGGAGCCATCTTTTTTGCAATTCTCCCCTACACCAGAATAATTCGATGATTGACCTGCTTCAACCAACTACTATATATAATCACCTGCTCCTTACCGAAATTCCCTCCCATATTATCAAGTGTAAATGCATTTCTTTTCTACAACATAGACAAGCCACCTTCCACCCTCTCCATCATCGCTAATTTCCTATCGACTCGAACCATGATGGTACTGAGACTGCACTCACCTGAAGTTCCATTTATTAACCAAGGCCAGAGATCCCACTTGTCTTGTAACATGATCGCCTTACTCCCCTGCGCCCACTTGCTCTTTAATGCACATCTATTGTCGTCCTCTCCCAAGGAACTCCTTCGTATCCTCATGATGTTACCATATTTAATGTCCTGTTGTTCCTCGTTAATTCCTGTGCTCCAGCTGTGATCCATATGGATTACGATTATTGTTTTAATTAAGGGACATGACATCTAACACTATGTTGATCAATGAGTAAGGTTCCTTGCTATAATTCCACTCCCTTATTGGCTTGGATATCCGCCAAATGGTTATTTGCTCTTTTAACATGAGAATTTTTGTAATCTTCTAATTTTCTGAGAAGATACATTATCCTTATGATCAATGGAAAGGTTTCTAAGTCAAGAAGGTATTCATTCCAGGAAAGACATGCATTTTTGGATAACCACAATTGAATCACCTACAATGATCAATTTCCTGATGCCTTTAGAGATGTTGATCTTTAGGCCTTGCCAGAGTGAGAGCACTTTGGCTTGATTGTTCAAGGCTTTCCCAAGTCCGCAATAAAACTTTATTTCATATTTTTCTTTGACGTTAAAAATCACCCCTCCCGCTCCAACCTTCCCGAGAATAAATCAAAAGATATTAAACTAAAATAAATATTATATTAAAGTAGAATAAGAATAGGTTTAGGGTTTGAAAAGTCTACGATTCCCGACAGAGTGGCCACTCAAACCACTGTTTCCTTCTCTCTTCTTCCATCTTCAGAGTCTATACATATTCCACGCAATATATATGCTAAATAAGTTGATCAGTCTTATCCATAAGCATATTTTAATGGGGCATCTTTAGTTGGTGGTGAATGTTGGTGTTGGGGGGGGGGAGGGGGGGGGGTGGGGGCGCAGTATTTAGTCTCAAGCTTCTTCTTCTATTTGCTATTGAGAAAGAATGTCTTTCATTACATATCTTTGGTGACTCGGTGATTGTTACAAATCAATTTAATGAGATTCAAAGACATCACATGCCCACATTGATTCCCATCCTTGAATTGATACTACAACTAAAACGAGTTTTTGATCTGGTCTCATGTCATCATATTTATAGGGAAAGAAACTCCAAAGCAAATTCCTTATCTAAAGCAGGCGCTTTGCAGGATCTTGGCATTTGGAAAATCTATGAGCAGTTAAGTGAGAATACTTCAGAATATTACCATAGGCCATTCATAGATGGTCATCTGTTAGAGCATTAACCAGATTGGATATAATTTTTTTTTAATTATTAATTAATAATTTATTATATATTATCCTATATATATAATATATATATATAATATATATATATATATATATATATAAATATATATAAATATACTATATTAAATGTAATTAATGTTGCTATATTATGTATATTTCCTTGTATGTTGGCCTTTATTTGGATTGATATGGACATGGTTCAAGCCCTTTTTTTCTATGTTTTTCCTGGTTTTCGACCAAATTTTGAATGCACATAGATGCATAAACATAATGTAATTTCCATTTTATAATGAAAAAATCGATTTTTTTTTTTTGACAAAAAAAAGAGAGAGAGGAGGATAGGTTTAGGATCAAGAATAAATGATCGCTGGGAAAGGAGAGAGGATGTGAACGTTATTAATTTATAAATAATTAAAAATTATTAAAGTTACTATTAAAATATATGATTAAAAATTTAAAGTAACAATTAAACTGTTAATTTAGTATTAAAATAATATTAGATTAAAAAGAATGTAAAAAATATGGTCAATGGAAGAACTAATATGATAAAAATGATAATATATAATATAAGAAGGGGGATATATTTAATGTAATTTATTAAAATAATGTTATTAATTTAGATTATTAGAATAATAATTATTAAAATTTAGATATGATAGACTATAATTAAAATAGAATAACGAAGAATTAAAATTAAAAAATGGATTAAAATTAAAAAGAATTAAAAAGGAGACAATATTAAATTAAAAAGGTGACAAAGAGTAACATAGAGGATCAAGAATAAGGTGAGGGGGGGGAACACTAATAATGTTTAGGTCTCACAATAGAGTTAAGTTGTTTAGGATTAGAGGACAAAAAATGTATGGTAGGTTTCCAAGAATAGCTCAATTGATATCCATCTTCTTGATTGAAGGTGTTAGGGTGCTTTTCGATTTTAATAGCTTCCTTATGATGCAGTTAAAGTGGAAGGGGGCAGAGGCTAAGATTTTGGTTTTATCAACACAAATCAAATGTTTGGTATTGTGGGAGTGTTGAACAATGACAAATTTAGTGATTTAGTTATGGTAGGTGTTAACCATGCGTTCTTTAAGGAAGGCTTTGAAGGATCTACCGGTTTGCGTTATGTAAGACATACTGCAGGAGCAAGGGATCTCATAAACTCCAGGGCCAAGCATAGGGTCATTCTTGTCTTTGGATGACTTGAAGAGATGACTAAGGGTTGTATGAGGTTTGAACAAAGTTTTAAGGTTCGTTTTAGAAAGGATTTTGGAGATATGATCGGTAACTCCCTAAATGCAAGGAAGGGAGACTTTGGCTAAGGGTGGATTGTTGGTAAGGATTTTGGGATGAGTCGTGGAGAACATAATGGAATGCATTTTTATCTGGGAGGAGTAGTAACCATTAGCTTTAAGGGTTTTGGTGAGATGGGTTTTTTCATTGGACAAAATTTGAGAGGAAGAAAATATGAATGGCACGAGTAATAAGGGTTTTAGGAACAACAAACTTTTGACCAAGATGATGGTGAGAGTTGGCATGGAGGTAAATATCAGTATGAGTCTTCTTTCAATATGCCTAGTGGGTAAGAAAGTCATCGAGAAGGAGAGAAACAAGGACGTCAAGAAAGGGTCACTCTTGTATGTTATATAAGTCTATTCTCATCAATGTAAAAGTAATTCAAATTTGGGAGTTACCATCCTAGCCTGACATGGTATCAAAGCCAAATTTAGGAATTTCTTCCCTACATAGTGTAACTCCTCTCTTTGTCATTGGTTCAGCTTGTCTAGCTTGAGAGTTTGCTTTTTTGGCTTAAGCAACCGTGACTACCTAATGCACATGTCTAGTGTGCTTAGTCGTTTCCTTGTTGTGCACCTATGACATGGTGTTTGATCGTTTCCTTGTTGCACGCCCCATGCTTGGGAAACAATTTTGTCAAGTTCTGGTTGCTATTGTTGCTACTTTCGTGATCTTGGGGCATGACAAGGTTTCACATGGACATGGACATTGAGTTGTAGTGGGGAGAGGCTCCCTCTATCGGTGAATATTGAAAATATCACCCTGACATCCTTCAATACGCTCTCATCCAGTCCACCTCTTATATTTTATAGTTTGTCCTACTCCTTAGAATGCAGGCATTATTTCCTTCCTTCCATTCCATTTCCTCGCAACTCTTCTTTCTATAACAACACAAAGCAATCAAAACCTTTCTTTCTCTCTGAAGACCCACATGCACATAACTGCAATTATAGTGAAATTAAACGTGATGGTGTCATCGCTCGATGAACTGTGCAAATTGTACACCCTAGAATTTGATTGGTAATCTCTTAGTACCCAACAATTATGGCCATGGTCTAGGTGCTCAGAACATGGGTGACCACGTTCTGTTGGACTTAGGTATTGTGGTAGGGTAACATACAACTTTCAAATTCACATACAATGTTCACATCTAGCAGACAAATTGGTACCATCATGTACAACACTCACATATGCCTCAATGCTTGTGCATTATGCACTTTTTCGAGCACATTATTGAAAGCTTGGATCAACTTCACTAAGTTACTCAAAACAACTGGTAAAGATGTACTCCCTCATCTCCATTATTGGAGTGGTATTGACTGACATGGGAAACTACTAAGAATGGTTAAGAAAGATCAGGCATACCCTCATTTTTAGTGACTTATGGAAAGGAGCCTATGAAGGAGAGGATGAAAATGTGCCTGCCAAGCCCACAGTAGACAAAGGAATAACAATTTTGGATAACAAGGACAACAAAGCTTATGCCTTGATTAAAGCTTCTGTAAGTTAATAGGTGAGTCATCATATGGTTTCAATTACTAGTTCTTTTCGTGCATTGAAATTTTTGAAATGTCTATATGACTCACACTCAAAATTAAAGGTTGTTTAGTTGATGTTCAAACTCTTCAACCTTAAGCTGAAAGATGATGATCCCTTGGCCATAGCCTTAGAGATTAGAGCCATCATGCATGATGTAGATGCCACTGGAGTTAAGATGGACATTCCTCTCACAACCTTTGTCAAGGCCCTCTATCCTACATACTCTTGCTATCTTGAATCCCTACAAGCTAGTGGGAAACTCAAGGCCATTGCTTTTGACACCTTGGTGGAAAACTTTGTAGAATGAGAAAAACTTTAGGGAAGAGGAAGACAACAACTGAGTCCCTCAAAGAAGTAGTGTTCCTTACTTAGAAATGGAAGAATCAATCACATGATTCTCCTAGTGGTAGCAGAAGAGGACATGGAAGAAAGAACTTCAGAGGGAGGCCGATAAACACCATCAAGGAGAAAGATTTTATCTTCAATGCATTCACTACAACAAAGATGGACATGATGCAGCAACATGCAGAATCCCTTAAGAGAGAATCAAAGATATTCTAAACTAGAAAGAAGATAAAGGTAAAAAATCAAATCCACCTAAAGGTAAAGCACATGAATTTGCTCATTATATTGTTTCCCATTGCAATATTTGAGTAATTGAAGATTTGTTTCATACTTCATTTTCTTCTTGGAGAGATGCATGGCTTTTTGATAGACGTGCAACCTACCATATGACCTTTCAAAAAGACTTATTTGAAGACCTTAGTGGCAATGTAGACTGAGCATTGTCTTTTGCAGACAAGTCAAGTATCAAGGCATCTAGACTTGGCACAATCAACCTTAAACTGCTTGGACTTCCTAATTTTCTTCTTTACGGTGCTCTCTACCTTCCATAGTTGTGGAGAAACCTATTGCCTCTTGTTCACATTCGCCAATAAGGCTACTCTATTCATATGGTTGATGTCAAAGTAGAGATAAGGAAAGCATATGAAAACATAGTTGTCATGACTGGAGTAGAGGTGGAAAGACTACTAAAGCTGCAAGGAACATGTGCTCATTCACAAAACTTTGCATGTATTTCTTAGTACAATGAAGGTACATTTCCATCCAGTCTTTTATGTCATGCAATATGTGTACATCTTAATTATGACAATGTTCATTTGTTGAAAAAGAATAGCGCTTCTAGTTTACCAACCATTCTAAGGAAACTGAAGCAATGTGATGCTTGCATCCTTAGAAAACATAGCAAACAACCATTTCATTATTCTACTTCCAGAGCATGTAGAAATATTGCATTAATTCGTTATGATTTCTATGGACCTATGCATATTCCTTCTGCAAATGGCAATAGATATATGATGACTCAAGATGTGTTGGATATACTTGTTGAAAAGTAAATTAGAAGCTTTTGAAACTTTCATAAATTTTCATGCATGGATTGAAAATTATGCACAATCACAGATTGTCTCCCTTCGTATTGATAATGGAAAAAAAATACTACTAGTGAACTTGGAAACTATCTTTGCAACATGGGATTCAACATCAAACAATTGTTTCATACAATCCTCAACAAAATGGTGTAGCTGAAAGAATGAACAAGGCTATCTTAAATATGGTTTTCTCAGTGATGTTTTTAAAAAATGTGACATTGATGTTTTGGGATGATGTAATTCTATATGCAGAGTATGTCAAAACAAATGTCCATCTCATGCTCTTAGATATAAGACTCCTTATGAAATGTGGTGTGACCACTTT
>APFE030788632.1:0-10050 GCA_000404065.3 Pinus taeda
AAAAACACAAACATTTAAAATTCTATCACCATAAAACATCAACCTGTAACTAATTATAAAAATCATATTTATTAAAACCACTTATAAAGAATATTGTGCATTGAATAGTGGTGCCTACAAAAAATGAAATTCATTCATGATGTTAAAAAAATAAGATTTTATTAAATTAAATAACAATTTAAAGATTAATAACTTAATATACAAATTCTACTCATTCTATAAGTTATTATTGTATATGATATTACATATGTGTAAAAATATTATACACAAACAAACAACCAAAAGCAAATAAAAGCGCAACAAACAAATACACAACATAAAATAAAACCACATACATTTAAAATTCTATCATGGGAAAACATCATTTTGTAAATTTACTTTTAAATTTTATGTTTATTTTGCTTGATATATTTTCAATTTTACATTGAATGATTATGGTTAAAATAATAATCATGCTCATAGTCACCTGTGATGTTGTGATTACTTTTGTTATTGAAAATTATATTTTGATTAAAAGTAATAATGAAAAATTGTGATTTTCAAACATACAAAATTGGTGATGATTCTTAAAAGGAAAATCCATAGTCATTGTTACTTGTGGTATTGTCATGGTAATTTGTATCTATAAAATTTATTGACTAAAAATATTTAAAATTTTTTATTTTATACTAAATACATTTAACAAATTATACACTCCACCCATTTTGTACCATAAAAAATTAACTAACTAATACAATCATTCAACCATTGAATTAAATAAAAAAATTGACTAAACTATAAGAGAGGAATATATTAATTAAAAAACCAAATTAAATATTGATAGAGGAACTCTGCCAAGATCACAAGGTCGGTGTGATGGATAGGATTTCTTAGTATTTTCAGTTTCCCTAGGCAGTCGGGTTTCTTCAGAAATCTAATCCATCTGTGTCATCGTTAGGGCAAGATCACGTTGCTCATGGGTCTGATAATGGGGTTTCTGAATGGAGTTAATACTAGTTTCGTTCTCCTATGTAGGGATCAAGGCTGATAGCTCAGGCCATCGATAGTATCATTCATCAAATCGTCAACGCAGAGTATCTTCTCACCCGATACGCACATGATGGTATATAAGGAAATGAAGGGCATCACATTGATGAGATGGGAATGGACCTGTGTAGGATTAAGGTGACTTTGGAGGATCTCGTCATCCACCATCATATTAAACTCGAGAATTCGGGATGATCACCTGGACTATGAAATTCAAAGTCTATAGGGGCAGTGTCTAGGTCTAGTATTCCCAAGCGAGCATAATCAAGTCAAGGTCAAGTAAATGGAGTCTTTTTGTCCATAGATATCCTCAGAGTAAAATTCGTTGCCTCAACAACACTAGATGAGACAAACAATATACCCAACCCCTACATAGTGTAACAACTGAATCAAATCCCAGTAACGACTATAGATCTACCATAAACAAATGGTTTGGGAACAACATATGAATCTCAGGCAGTACTATGCAGATTCAGTAGTTTTTGGATGAAACTAGTTGATCTCTTCCATTAGATATTTACAAATTCAACAATAAATTTTGAGATTCAATTTTGCTACAACGACTTGTTCCTAGTAAAATTTTCATCATGAGAGGATTTTGAATATATATTGCAAGAGGGTCCATGGTTTTTAGGCTCTGTGACATATTTTGTCACCCCTTGGTTCCCATATTTTCACCCCAATATAATGGTAGTATCTCAAATGTCGGTTTGGGTTAGATTTCATAATCTACACCTACATTTGTAATCCATAAAGTGATAGAAGCCATTGGGAACACATTAGGGTGATACATAAAGAAAAATAAACAAATATTTGAGGAAAAAATCTATATAATCACCAGAATTTGTGTGGAGGTAGACCTCATCAAAGGATTTTCAGATCATATTCTCTTGACATGCAACAAGCAGCGCTCGACATAGTTCCTAGATTTTGAGAACACAACATTTAGATTTGAAATAAGCCAACAAATGGGACATCCACATGATTTATGTCATGATTCTAAGAAATTTCATCAAGCGAAAAAGAAGAGAAGAAAGCAACCCAAAGGATGGCAATTCCCACAGCAGTTGCCTCACAAAGAAGAGGATGATGAAGAAATAGATCCTCCTACCAATGAAGAAGCCCAAAATACACAAGAAAATGTAGAAAAGGGGAGCAATAATCATGAAGTTTTGGGAACTCCAACAGAGACATCAAGGCATAAGATGATCCCTGTAGAAATGGAGACAAGGGACTCAAAATGTCATCATCTATCTAAATGTTTGGATTCAGATAAGGAAAATCCAAGAATGAATGAAGGGACCGACCTAGTGCTTGTAATGACCACTCCTTCCCAAGGATAATGGAGAAAGTCTAAAAAGATGAAATGGATAAGAGGGTAACATGATTACCACCATTTTGGAGTTGTATTTTTGGTCTATGTGATCACCACTTTTCATTGGCATGATTGAACGCATTATCAACATATACAACATGTAATTTTTGTTGTCATTAATAAAATTATGATTTTTCCCGATGAAAAAAGAATATATTAATTATAAATAATTATAAAAAGAATCTAATTTTCAAATAGACATTGAATAGTATAGTGGTTGTTACAAAAAAAAAAAAACTATCATCCATGGTGTCATGGTCAGTTAGCAAAATAAGTGAAATTTTATTAAATTGACCATGTATAAGTTAATGCAAGCATTCATTTCATTTGAAATGTATCTCTTGCATTGGATGCTATGCATGCTTAAAATCATCATAAAAGTTATTTGTATCAAGTTTATGGATAATTTCTTTAGTGACATTTCATATGGTATATTATAATGAAAGTTTTTTGTTTTTTCTGGAATTCATAGACATAGAAACACAATCAAGGGCAAAGACAAACAATTAAATACATTACATAAAATAAAAACACAAACATTTAAAACCCTATCATCACGAAACAACCATTTATAACTAATTATAAATATATATTAATTAAAAATACTTATAAAATAATTTGATTCTCAAAGATGCATTAAATAATGATACTTACAAACTAAAAAAACATGGTCATTTGCAAAAATAAGTGAAATTTTGTTAAACTAAATGCTAGTTTGAACATATATAGTTTAATATACATTCAATTAATTGGAAGTGTAATTCTTGGATATTATATTTTGTGTGTGTAAAATCATGATAAATGTTACTTGTATCAAGTTAATAGACAATTTTGTCAATGACCATCCATACAAAATATTGTAATGAAAGCCATTCACATGTTCTAAATGTTATAAACAAACAAAAGCATAAACAACAAACACATACAATCCATAAAATCAAAACACAAACATTTAAAATTCTATGATCATAAAAATTCTATCAAATTATAAAAAATGGTTGAATAAAAAGAAATGTTCATTGAAAATTGGTGCTTGTGAAAATTCAAATTCATTCATGATGTTGTTGTCATTTTCAGAAAAAACAAGATTTTATTAGATTAAACTACAAATTAAAGATCAATATTTTAGTATATAAATTCTACACATTAGCAAAGTAATTATTGTATATGATATTTAATATGTGTAAAAAGACTGTATTCACTGAACAATAAACAATTGACTTTAGACAAACTCAACATATAAAGAAGCTCATAATATGCATAGGATCAAGGATAGTCAACTGAACCCAATAGGGAAAAAAATATTGAACATCGACTTGACTTGTGATTCACCCCATGTTACTACGATAACAATTATAGAAAAAAATGATGGTCAAGATAAAACCCGATCCAAGCAGACCGATACTGACCCAGTAGGTGCATGTTTCAGATTTTGAAGAACCAGTGCATGCATAGTTTCAGTGGTAATGAAATTTATGGTAGTGCCCAAATCTACGAGTACATTTGGAATTTCTACTTCATTAATTTGCATGGCTAGAATTGGGTTCCTCAAATCCCCATATTTCATAGGCATGGCCTTTCCCATCATAAAATCTGATAGTTTTCCCATCACATGAATGGCGAGTGGGTCCCTTGATTTCTTTTTAGGCTTCTTATCACAATATTCCCTAAGGGTGTTTGCATATATAGATACATCCCTCATAGTTTCTAATAGGGGTATCTTAACATGAAAATTTTGTAACTCCTATAACAATTCAAACTCAGATTGAGGGATCTGTTTACTGAAGGTCAATCTTTCTAGATAGGGTGGTTCAACTCGGTGTTCTTGATTAATTAGGGGCCGAGGAGGTGTTTTATTTTTACTAACTTTGTTCGGTTCCTCCTCAACTATTTCTGATTCTTTTGTCTCACTGCCAACTTCTGTAATGACAACAAGTGAATGTTGAGCATCGAATACTCACTCAAATCTCAAATTCATCTCATAAAGCTCTACGATGCCTATGTTCTATGAAGGTAGGTTGAGGGTGTGAGATTACTGAGCTCCCTTATTGTTAGGATTTAGATTGGGTTGGATAGGAAACTGAGGATGAACAAGTAGATTATTAGGAGTCATACTAGAGAGAAAATTGAGTTGTTGTTGTGAAATTGACTGGGTAAATTGCCCAGATGGAGATGGTCCATGCCAGTTCGAAGCCCATGAAGAACTTGAACTAGCTTGACGAGCCCATTTCTGCCAGGGTGGTTGTTGATATTTCGGCCACATAGATGGATAAGGCATGGACTAAGGACCCATATTAAAATTATTGAAATAATGTGATGGATATGGAAACATAGCTTGATTTCCAGTTGGTGGTTGAGGTTTCCATGGTTTTTTCGATCCTATAAAGTACATTTGCTCCATCTCTTCGCCTATCCCTTGAAAGATTGCTTTCAATCCTAGTAAGGAGGGGAATGAACTTGTTGGATTATTTAGCTCACAGATTGCACATTCCTCCACGAAGTTCAATGGGCATTTTCTTTGTGGATGCTTCTTTCTACACTTTGAGCAAAATATGGCCAGAGTTCTTTCCAATTCCATCTATTTCTGTTTTACTTGGAGTGTGTCTATTTGTGCATATAGGGTACTTAGGATATTACTGCTCAAGTTATCCAGCATATTTCCAATTTCTACTTTCATGACACCTCCACAAGATACTTTTGTTAATCGAATTCCCTATTTTTTCCTTCCAACTCCTCTCGAGCACTGAATGCACAGAACACAAATGGTATTGAAGTCATCATTTGATATGTCTCCCTTCCCCACTATGTTTAACAACTCCAAAGAGTTTTCTCAAAAGGCTCGGAGAAGGATAATTTTTAAAATATCCTTATCCAAGGTAGAATGACCTGATCTTTGTAGCGTGTACTTAAACACTTCCACAAAATCCTCCATGTTCTCATTTTCTTTCTGCATGAACTTAAAAAGGTCTTCCTTAATATCCCAAGATTTATAATAGTCCTGATACTTCTCCAGGAAAGACGTTTGCATCCCATCCAATGTGGTGATAGTCTTTCCTCCTAGACCCATAAACCATCGCAGGGTTGCCCCTTTTAGTGTAACAGGGAAGATTTTCAACTTCTTAGCATCTATTATATAGTCATATCCCCAAAATATAATATCAAATTCAAACAGGAAGTTATCGGGATCCTTCAAAGTCAACCCATGAAAGCTAACTAAAGCTGTTAAAGGAATGGGCTTCGTTGGTACACTAGTCCCAACATCCACAATTAGGAATTCAATAGTAGAGGTTTTAGGTCCCATGAATATCTTCCAATAATCATTGGGGAATTTAGTAGGTTCAATAGGAAGTGGTGGAAGGGTTCTTATCATAGGAGTTTGAGTTGCTTTAATAGCACTCCCTTTATCCCTTGGTGATAAAAGTACCCCTACAATTTCTTCCTCTATGTAACAATGGCTTGAATTTTTAGAACCCTTCTCTGTGAGTTCTTCTTCCTCTATTACCAGCAATGTACTCATTTATTGTGTATACTGTTGTATACCTCTTTTGCTGCTGGAAGGGTATGTTGTTTTAAATCAACAAGGGGTACTATGGATAGCATTGGCTGTTCTACAAATTGTCCCTCAGATCTTGTTTGAATACCTAACCTTATAACAACACGAGAAGATGCTTCTGATTCAACTTTTGTGATTGGTTTTTTGGATATAAGTATTCCTTCCCAAATCCTATCCTCCATTCTTTGGAGCTCTTTCTCTGCATATTTTATTAAAATATTTGTTCACGCAAGTCAGTGACAGGAAAATATCTAAATTAAGTCACTATGTTCAAGACCTAGAGTAGGGTGTCAAAGGACCATTCCCTCCCCAAGACAAGAGATCAATTTTAGCAAACAAGAAACGAAAATGACTGAAAATGATATCTAGGGTTTAGGGCCTAGAGAAGGGTATCAAAAGACCCTACCCTCCCCAAGACAAGAAACTAAACAAGAGAAGAACACACATGCAAGGAAATCTATAGCTCGGGACCTAGAGTAGGGCGTCAAAGGACCATTCCCTCCCAGGATGAGAAATTGGGTTTTATTAATGCAAAAAAATTCAATACAACTAACCAAAGAAAAGAACTCGGCCCAAAAAAATAAAAGCAACAAAAATCAAAACACTACACTCACGACTTAGAGCAGGGTAGCACTTCCTTGCCTAAGATGAGAGATTGATCCTCTGGTTGATACAAATTGTTTCTTGCACCTTGTTAGCCTCCGTGGAAATGGCCCCAAAATATTGGTGTCTGAATGTCAATAAAATATTCAACCCTTTACTACATTAATTGATCAATCTGAGTGCGTATAACTTTGAAGGTAACGCGAAAGGTATATGCAGGGCCAAGGTTACAACCTTGCATCAAACAAGGATTCGTGATTAAGAAATCAACACATCATTGTAACAAGAATGGAAATTAAATTGCAGAACTTAAATAGGCATTCACAACAATCTATAGAGAGATATGTAACAACAATAAAGAAATAAAAAAACAAGCAAAATAGCATCCATAAAAGAAAATATGCAGCACTTGATCATAATAGCAAGTTGAGCTCTCCGATCAGGGTTGCATTAAATTACAACTAGAGATAGAACAACAAAATTGCGTGTATTTGATTAATCTGTGAAGAAGCTATTACAATACATATCTCTGTGTGGCTAACCTTTCACACAGGAATAAAACCCCTTTTATACAATACATGGGTAATAAAATATTCCCCAAAAACTTGGCAACCAAATGCCCAAAATATAGAACAATTTAGAATAGTGCTAGTCGCTAAGAGAGTGAGAACATAAATCTTCCAAAATAGGCTTGAAAACAACTACGAGTTGGTTGTGATATGTTTCAGCGTTGCTGAACAGCGGCTATGAATTGCAGAATTACTATTACATGTTGTGAAAGAGATACCTGTTCACTAGACATAACAAGTTTTACTAGCTCACATAGGCAAAACCATCGTGACTTTACTTCATCAATTAAATATTCCAAAAGACATAAGAAATGAGGGTCACCTCATAAGGTTATCATAATAAATGCATATTAATTAGTGCAAAAAAAACATGAAAAGATACGTGAAAATGTAAAAAAAAGATAAACATATTTGGTGCCCAACACTTATCTTAACAACGTTAGTAAATTAAATTTGTAGGTCAAACATACTTAAATGATTATAAAATACGGTAAGAAACTTTAAAAATCAACCTTCAACCAAATTATTGATATAATATAAAGTAATTTGGAAACTTTCAATAACATATGTAACTGACACCCTCACGTTCGATGGATATGCTCTTTCAAACAGTAAAACTCCACTTGCAAACGTGTTTCTACTCAAGTGGTGTCAGTAGTGTCATAATCATTATGAAAGAAAAAAGCGTTGGAACTAAATTTGAATTTTCTAACCAATGCGTTTATGCCGTAAGATTCTAACAACTTCCATCAAATGGATAAAATTGAGTCAACGAATAGCGTGATCCTGATGAACGTGTCAACTTTTCAAGCAATGGATGGGGCGATTTCTACATACATTGTGTTCCCTCGTTGTTCAATTCTTTACCCTATGTGCTCCCTCTCTGAGGAGGTTGCACAAGTTTTGCTGTGTATGTATATTCTCTATATATTACCTTCCATTTCTGTGAAACGTTCTATGTATATTATTTGTTTCTCTGAGGTGTTTGTGTATGTATTGTGTCCATATTCTCTAATTTTGTGTTCACTGAGAGAGAAGAATGGAACAAATTCGAGGAAAAAATACATGGTAAAGTGAGTGTGAAAGGGCCAACGCCTTTTCGTTTTATTTTTTAAATTTCTAGGATTGTTTCCATTGTTGTTGTAATTCTATGTTATTTGTAAAATATCTGTAATTGTTTACTAGTATTTCAATCTGATCGATTTTGTTTGTAACAATTTATCAAGAAATTCGTCCGTTATTTTATTTTATCTGAGTTTCGTGTGTATTATCTACTTTCTCAAGAACAGCAGTTGCGTGCTCGTGCTCATCAGCTGAAAAGTCAAATAAAAAAAATATTCACAATGTTGGGATGGTCCGTCATCGCAAAGACTAAGTAAAGCTGTTTTATTTATGTTATGTGAGTTTTGTTTGTATTATCTCCTTTCTCAAGAAGGAGGAATTAATGTGAGTATAACAATGGTTAAGAACAGCAGTTGCGTGCTCATGCTCATCAGCTGAAAAGTCGAAGAAAAAATATTCATAATGTTCGGAAGTTGTTTTTTCTCGATAATGTTCCTGTTTTTGTATCTTTTAAGTTTCAAATTATATGTTCTTTCATTTGATGGTTTATTTCTATTAGCAATTTATTTTTGTAGTTGGAAATAGAAATGTTCCGGGGCTTTCACCATTTTCACTCATAATTTATTTAGGCAGGCATGCTGTTGAAAACAGGCATCAGCCAAGTCAGCAGTGTGGGGACCACAGGAGAAACTATTTAAAACACAAATTTATTGGAATAAAAGATGGTGGAGGGTATCCGAGGCTATCGATTGCATGTGGATAAAACGGCTATGATGTATTATGGAAAATAGTGAATTGAAAAAGGCCTAGCGATTGTGCACTTGTGAATTGAAAAAGGCATAGCATATTTTCCATCCGTCGAGAGAGCTCGTAGAAAGGATTGCTGGTGCACATCTGCGTGGGAGTTGCTGCTTAACCACTTAGCATGTAGACGGAGAATGCAGATCTATACATACCATGGGTGCCACTGAATGTGCCATCCTCTGAACGCTCAAATGCATGTTGAAGGCATCGAAAAGGTGAACTTATAATCCCATGGAAATTTCTGATCACAGGGAGTGGGAGCACGGTGGTTCATTTCGTCCAGGTGATCGAGCATGGGATGGGAGTTCTGGAGCTATGGGTCCCCACCATAAATTGCAGTAAGTAATCGATACTCTGCACAACGAAGCGAATTGGCCCTCCAACCCTTCGACACTCGTGGCTTCCACCGAATGTTAATGGGGCTTGACCGACTCTGCATATGTGCTGGAGTGAAGCACATTGAGAGGAACCATCGTTTGAAGAACCAGCGAGAGGACGTGGTGGTTCAAGTGGTGATCGAGGACACTTGATGGGATTTCAGAAAAGGAGGCCGTCAGATTCCATTTCTGCGAACACCGTCTGTTCATTGATGGTATATATAACGATTACCTCTATTCATTGCAATTATTTATAATAATTACCTTTTGCATTCAAACTGAGTGTAGCAGAGCAGAATGCTAGAGGGCAGAGCATCTTGGGTAGTGGGTTGATTTGGCATTGCACCTGGTTGATTTGTGGATGCTTTAGCAACGTCCATCGTTATTTCTCTATTTCTGCTTGTAGCCATTACGTGGGTTTTGGGTTTTTGTTTTTGACTGTTTGGATAATGGTATTTTTTTGTTTTTAACGGTTTTGTTTTGGGTCTTTGTTTTTTACGTTTTAGATTTGCTTCTCCTCTATTTCTGCTTGTAGTCATTACGTGGGTTTTGGGTTTTTGTTTTTGACTGTTTGGATAATGGTATTTTTTGTTTTTAACTGTTTTGTTTTGGGTCTTTGCTTTTTACGGTTTAGATTTGCTTCTCCCTGGGAGATGAGAGGATTTGATGTACTCCTCACAT
>APFE030788647.1:1313-14292 GCA_000404065.3 Pinus taeda
CCCCCCCCCCGCTGCGCAATCGACACAATGAAGGGGGGTTCCGCCCCCCCTCTAACCCCCCAGTTCACTACATAGGTTAGTCGTGGAAAGAATATAACACAACCCAACAAAAAGTTCTCTCTAAAAGAAACCTTATGCTTAACTTAGAGAAAAAATACCATGACTTACAGGTTGGTATTGATATATTCATGGCAAAACTTCAAATTTTGATGAGAAAAGGCCTTCCTGATCCCACGGTAATCAATGACAAACTTATGACCCAATCAGACTATGTATACAAATTAGAGAAATTGTCTAAGGAACAGGCAGGCACTTCAGGGGTCAAAGCATTGCCAACGAGGAAAGTATTATACAATACTTTAGAAAATCTATTCTTCCTCGAGCATGAGGTGAAGCATCTCTTTGTCAGCAAGCCAAATTTTTCTAAATACACTGAGGCAAATGAGATATATAAAAGGATGCTCAAGGTAAAGTTGCCTGAAAATGAATGGTGGGTAACAATGACAGATTTACTATGAGTTACCACAATAAATCTGAAGGCAGATGAAACAGGTAAACAAGTTCAAAGAGTAAGAAGTTAAAGAGTATCAATAAAAGATTAAAGACAAAGGTGATTCTAGCATACAAATATCAGCCAACTTAAAGAGCTCAAAATTCGAACTATAAACAGCCAGCACAATCACAATAAAAGGGACAACATGATGCAGTTTTTCATCTGTCTATATCTTCGTGCTGGAAGATATTTTGATTTCCTAGATTAATTCTCAAACTGTTATGATATATTTTGTAAATATTTGATGTATAAATACTTCACCTTTGAAAGTATTGAGGGTGGATTCAAAGACATTTATATAGACATTTTATTATCAAGTTAACGAGCTATTATACTCAAAAATGGGTTGGCTTGCTGGATCAAGCAATAAAGTAAAGAAATTTAACAGGGTTCTTGTGTAAAGCGGAAATCAAATAAGTATTTTCTCTCTCATGTGTATTATTTTTCTCTTTATGTTTATTAATAATCACATGTGTCTCTATGAAATCTGAATGTTAAACTAGAAATGATATTTCAGAACTGGCTTGAATTCTCTCTGTCTTGACTGTTTACATTCTTAATGTTTTCTGCTAAACTATCTTAGTCTGGGAATTCTTAATTGCTCCATTAATTTCGTATTTTCCCCCCTAGATCTATAGTAAAGGATTCTTAGTTTCCCTTTTCTCATGATTACTTCCTTCTCTTCATCTTGATCCCGGTCTAAGGATTATTCATTGCCATTTCACCTTGGTTAGGACTACCTCATCCATTGGAACCTGAAGATTTTCCTTTTGCTTTGCTAGCCTGCCTTGTGAACTCTTCCTTTAGTGATTGATCTGATCCAGTTAAGCCATCCTTTGATTGACTCCATAGCCTAATGGCTTGAAGGCCTTGCTCCATCCATATGTTTCTAGAATTCCACCACCCAACCAAAATCAATACCCTATGAGCACTAAGAACTAGCCTAAAATCCCACCATAAAAAAGTTAAATTATAAAGAGAGAGCCCTCTTTGGACTTAGTTTGGCTAGAACCCAAGTCTAAAATATTAGGTTTGTGGTTACCTCGGATTATTCCTTCTTTTGATAACTTCTAGGGAAGACTTCTGAGTGATAACAGTACCTATATATGGATATGTTTGATCTTCTCCACAAAAATTCTAGACCCTTAGGGAATCCCTTTTAGTATCATCCCTTACTCCTCCTTTCTTCCCATATACAACATCCAAAGGTGAAGGTGGAAAATATCCAAAACAAGTTTCGAATGGGGACTTACAAATACAAATGTGTACTACTATGTTGTAAGAGTGTTGTATATATACTAAAAATTGATCTCAGACTTTCGAATGCTTCCAATTCTAACCCCTCAAAATTTTCACCAAAGTCATGTTGACTACTTCTTTCTACAAATCTATATGGAATATTTTAAACCTCTTCAACTTCATGTCCATATTTTCCCACAATGTAGTCCAAAACGTATTGAGAAATATCATATCCATGTTTGAAATAATTCTCCTCGGTATCCCAAAGTGCACCCAGTCTGTTTCTTCATTCCCATTGATGGTTTTTTACAAGGTATTAGAAAATACATCTTGTTGAACCTATAAACTACCACGAAAAGGTAGTCATGTCCCGTCCTAGTTGTTATTAAACCTCCCACAAAGTCTATGAAAAATCTTTCCTAGGGATGAGTGGGTACAGGTAAGGGAAAATATAGACCTTATTTCATGTTGCTAAGCTTAGTGTTACAACAAAGCATCCATCCTCTTGTGACCTTAGCTACCTATTTTTTCATCTTGGTCCAATACACATACCTCTGCAAGTTGGCCATTTTCTTCCCTACACCAAAGTTCCTTGCAACCTTGGAGGTGTGAGCCTCTCTAATAAGTTATAATCGCTCATATTTAGGAACACATAACATATGAAAATTGTAGATTAACCCATCCTAGAGATAATAGTCAATGTCATTATCAACATCTTGCACGTGACTCTGATTCTACAATTGTTTAAATGCCTCCTTGAAGTCCTCATGCCCTAAATATGCCTCTTTCTATTCATAATGGGTGAACGGCCCCATGTGCATCATAATTCCCAAAGCTATGATCTTTGATGTGGGTGGCTTTGAAAGCATGTTTGGAAATTTGTGTGTGATTCCTTTCTTGCATTTTATCACTAAATGAAACTAATGTATAAACCCCATCCACTTGTAGTGTCTAGTCTATTGTAGCTTACTCTAGGCCTACAGGTACCATAGTGGATGGTGATCTATGTAGATTATTATCTCCTTTCCCAACATATAGTGCTTCCACTCATTCACAACTTGCACTAGGGCATAAAGGTCATTGTTGTATGTAGGGTAGTTAAGAACTAACCCATGAAATAATTTTGAATTGTAACATACATACCTTCAGTTATCACTTAGAAATTCTCCCTAGAAGTTATCAAAAGATGGAAAATACCGAATTAAACACAAACCAATCTTTTAAGTATAGGCTCTAGCCAATCTATGAATTAGAGAGGGCTCTCTCTACATGTTTTAGCTTTGTTTGTTGAGATTTTAGGCTAGTTCTTAAATTTCAGGGGTTTTGGATTTGTATTGGAAGTTGGATGGTGGAATCCTTAAACAGATGGATAGAATGATGTCTCTGGCTACTGGGCTATGGAGTCATAGAAGGGCAGCAGAACTAGGATTGAATCATTAAAGAGAGTGTTCAATGGGCAAGCTAGCAGAGTGAAGCACAGGTTTTTAGGTTGAATGGGTGAAATGATCTTAAACAGGGTGAGAGAGCACTTAAGAATTCTCAAGTTGGGATTAAAACGAGGAACAGAGGGTAATCATGAGCAAAGGGAAATTAAGAATCCTTTACTATAGATCAGAGGGAAACTACCTGAACTAAGGAGCAATAAAGAATTCCTTAACTTAGATAATTAGCAGAAAACATTAAAATGCATAATAGTTAAAACAAAGTGCAATGAAGCAAGTTCTAAGATAACATTCCATATTACAGCATTCATATTTTAGATACATTCAAGAGTATGAAAAACTTATAAAGAAATTAACATCGCAAGAGAAAATACTTGTTGTTCTTTGCACTACCCATGAATCCAGTGAAATGTCTTTGCTCTATTCATTAATCCAGCTTGCTGGTCCAAACAGTGATACACTAGCTTATAGTCTTCGATCAAAAAATCTATAGAAATGTCTAAGAATCCACACTACATACTTAGATTTGTGAAGTATTTATACAAAAAATAATTATAAAATATCTTAAACTGATTTGAAATTAAAGTTAGGAAATATAAAATCCTCTTGCAAGAAGATAGAAATAGATAATGAATTGTTTCATGTTGTCCCTTCTTATTTTGTACTATTGGCTATTATGGTTGGATTTGTAGCGCTTTATGTTGGCTTGGAGTTGTGGAGTTTCACCTGGGGTTTTCTCTACTTTCATCTTTCTCCTGATACTCTTTGACCTTGATGTGTTGTTTTTACATATTTACCTGGCTACTCTGTTTTTACTGTGTAGTAACTTTTTGCTGTAAATTTGTCACAGTAAATCAGTCATAGTCTCCCACCATTTTGCATCTGGTAATTTTACATTCATCATCCTCCTATAGACCTCATCAGCTTCGGTATACTTGGAAAAATTGGGCTTGGTGAGGAATAAATGTTTGACCTCATTCTCAAGAAAAAACAAGTTCTCAAATGTGTTGTACATCACTTTTCCTGTTGGCAATGCTTTTATGGATGAAGAGCTGGCATGTTTTTTAGCCAATTTCTTGATTCTATCACCATAGTCCAACTGTTTCATGAGTTTTTCATTGATAATCATAAGACTGGGTAGACCTTTCTCCCTTAAAATCTAGAATTTAGCCATGAACCTATCAATGGCTACCTTCATATTGTGGCACTTTTCTTCCAAATTAAGCATAAGGTTCCTTTTGGAAATGACCTTCCTTATTTCTAAAATGGTCACAGTAATATCTTCTATATTTAACTCATGGAGCTCATATCTATTCTTGCTATTGAGGAAGTGGATGAGTCTATTTACATCCTCTGGCTTATCTCCCAACTCCTCCTTCACTTTCTGGATAGCTTCTGTAGCTATCTTTACTAACTTTGTTCAAAAACAATTTAGATTGATGGCCAAATATCATTGACAGAGTCAATCATATTGGCCCACAGCATTTCCTTGGTTTGTCTAAGTGGTTTCTCCAGTGTTAAATCCTTCTCTAAGATATTGATTCTCTCACCCATTCTCTGGGCATTTTGTGCTTCTTCTTTTTGCTTGAGTTGGGCAAGTTTGAAGTCAGTTTCCAAACTTACCCCTTTTCCTTTAATCTTTTCATCTTTGTAGCTTGGATAGACATTTCTTCCATGGCTTTAATCAATTCTACCACTTTTTCTCCTTGTGCACCTATTCTCGTTGTAGATTTTGTTGTTACTGGCAATGTTGTGGTAGGTGGAGCAGTGGGTGCCATCGATGCTATCAGTGTAGAAGGAACTGTTGGGATGACATCCTTGGAAGTTGTGGCCCAGTTGCTTTGCTTCGATTGAATTCAAGCGTCCAACTCCTTTTCTGTCTCCTTAATTTGATTGTTCAGCTTCAGGACCAAGTCCATCAATTTGTCATGTCTGGTTAGATTCTCTATGACTTCTAGAGTTTGAGGATGATGCAGCTAGGGTATTTTCAATTACCTCTTAAGTGCAGCAATATCACCATTTTTCTTATTAATAAGTTGCTCTGTATTTTTTATATCCTTTGGATCGTGTCCCAATTCAATCACTAAGTCCTCTAAGGACTTGATCCTTGTATCCTTGGCTTGTGAGGAGGCCTTCTCTAACTAAAATGATGTTGAGATGTTGTTTAGAGAGTTCTGTAGTTGATGGGTAGCTATGGCTTTACTTGTCAGGATGGAGTATATCATCTCTCCAGCATGTTTGTGTAGTTCAATTTGGTCTATGGGATGAATATCCCTTGCCAACACTTCAAAATCTACCTTCTTAAAATCTGATGTTGTCTTGGGTTGCTGAGTTGTGGGTTTAACAAAACTCATCTACGACTTTCCCTCTTCAATGTCAAAGGCTGACATTAGCCTTGTTTGATTGGTGGGAGTTAGCTTTAGGTATTGTGCATATGTTTGGGCCTTAAACCTCTCATTTCTGTCTTTGATTTCCTTGTATATTTACCTGATATCTTGATCTTTGTCAGCGGAAATTCTAAAGGAAGACACTTCAACACTAAGCTACCTTTCCAACATTTGAGTTTGTGATGTGGAAGGTTCTTGCATGCCTCCAAATGGAATGTAGGCCTACTTCTTTATGTTTTTGTATTTGTGACCTCAGCTGAGTCTTCAGTATATTCCTACTCAGAGGCTGGATTTAACCTTTGCCTCTTGTTTGATTCCTGCTACAAATCAGAGGTGGCCATTCTTGAAGTGGAAGCCCCTTCTCTATTTCCTTTTGGGATATTCTCCTCATTCTGAAGAGTCTGCATGATTGGAGGGGTACTCATGGTTCTTTCTGGTTCTTCTGGTACCTACAGAAAAGAGTTTTCATCAAGCTGCTTTTCTAAATCATTTAGAGAATTCTCTATGTCTACTTTGGTGTTGTCTTGATCTACTAGGGTACCTTCCACCCATTCTGTTTGATTTGCATATGCTTCTATTTCAGGTATGGGATGGTGAATGAAAGGTCCTAGCTTGACCTTTTGTCTCTTCTTCTTGATGAATTCCAAAGGATCATATCTCCGAACAAAACTTCTTCGGAACTTCATATTTTGTAATATCAAATCTGCCTCTTTGCCAGCCTCCCTAGAGTTGCATATGAAGGGACCTAGTTGGTCTTTTATCTTGACATAAGCCTTCCTCTTAGCATTGACGAAGTTGACTTCATCTGCATTGATGATTTTTCTATAATATTCTAGGGCAAACAACCTCATGGGGAGGTATCTTGGCAACTTATATGGTGCAAGCATGCAACCATATATCCTCATTTTTGTATGGTTCTGGTAAAGGTACCAGTCACCCAGTTTGGTCTGTTTAGACAATTGAAGGACTCTCTTTATTTCTAGACTAATTCTAGGTGGAGGGATTCTAGTCAACATTGCCATGACTAGATGTACAAATAAATCAATGAAATCAGAGTAAGAGTATGGAGACTGGTATTGGTGGATCAATGGGGTCCAAAAAATGACTGACCTAGGCTGACCTTTGGTGTCCAGCTTTTGAAGGGTGACTGGGAACTTATCAGTTTGGTAATATAAGAACATATGGTATAAAATGGAATAATACATGAAAACTCTTTCATTGTTGATTCTAAGGAATTGCTCATGCATCCTATCAGATATAAATTGGGCATAGTCATAAATTACAGCAAGAGGTTGTCTTGGAGTGTAGATGGACATGGAGGCAAGGATTAACTCATCAATGTATTCACTAGTGGTGTACCCCAAAAAACAAGATATCATGGCTATAATATTCTAGTCCCATGGGGAAAAAATAGCAGCTACATAAGGGGGGAGTCCTTAGGGATATGTTTCTCTTCTCTGATGAAGGTTTGGAACAATTGGGCCAATTTTGCAGAGTTAAGTTTAAGATACAGGTCCAACAAGTCTCCAATTGAGAGTGGGGTTATGTTTGGCCCTGGTTGGATCTACAGCATTTCACTAATAGACTTAGAAGTGAGGGTGAAAAGGACATTCTGGTCATGAGACATTATAGTTCTATGACTGGGGACGTAGCAAGCATAGCACATATGAACAATCTCAGGAAAAATGTGCACTTGGAGGAATTGGTACTTGGGAAAATTTGATTCCCAAAGGCCAATTTCATCAACATGGTTCAAGAACCTGTCCCTACTTTGGCAATGTACTTTGAGTAGGGGCTCTTGGGTAGTGGTATCCTTTATTTGAAAATCCTTATCAGCTAAAGGAAGGTGGTCTAGGTCCAAGTGAGGTATAGAGATGGGCCTTACATCCATTGCCATTGGGGTAGCCATACTCAGTTATTGTGGATTTGAGCATGGGGGGTGATTTAGAGTTTTTAGGGAAACAGAGGTTTTGCATAATGGTTATGGCTCAAAGTGTTAAAACGGAAGTAATTTTGATTTTTTTTACTTAATTAACAATTTTATGAGGGTGAATTGACTCTGAATTTGACAATGGAGTTGGAATTCCACCGTTAAATAGCTAGAATTGGGCGGAATTGACTGTAAATGGTGGTTGATGGTCACTGTAGAGGTTTGTACAGTTCTGGTACAGACTGATGGATGAGTTGGGATATTTGTAGCGTCTCTGGAGTTATGGTGAAGTTCAATGAGCAATTTCGCTATTTGCAGGGGTCAAAATGGCTTTTCTGAATTCTAAATAACCACTGTGCGAAAAGAGTGAAAAGAGGGGTAAACGGACTTTTATAGAAAACATGGTTAATTTTTGGCAGGTTCATTGATTGATGAATAGTGACGATTTTCGACTGAAAAGGGGAAGTGGTTTGGGACATCCATCGCATCGCTTTTGTGCTGCGAGTGGTATTCGGGAGGGGTCGCCCGATCCTATTCATTGTTTGACACGTAGCATCGGGGGCCGGGAGGAAAACCACCTTATTGGGTGGGTAAAGGGCGGACCTCAAGTCGACCCAATATGGATGCGAGTCGTTGCATGAGGGGGAGGGAGATCGTACGATGATCGAGAGGTGAAGTTGCGCAGTGATTTATATAAAAAGTTTTTGGGGGGGCCATGGTTCTAATCACCGATGGTATATGATAAACTTAATACTTAATCTCATCGGGGGCTCTTTAATGATGGATTAAGGACTGTGGGATAGGTTTTTAATATATTTGTGGGATACAGGGTAGTAATATAGTTTATAAATAAACTAAGGGATGTGGTTAATTTATATAAAGGACTTAACTATATATGGGACAATGGGTTTTTCGGAAATTTAAATAATAAAGTTAAAAAGTTAATATGCGGCGAAATGGGTGGAAGGGTTATTGCACTTAGGTATAAGAAATGTTGTGTGCTTTCCATATACTTAGTATTTAGGATAAATATGTTTGGTGGGTTTTGTACATAAAACATGTTTATAAAGGGGTTTTCCTAGGCAAGAGAACTTAACCTTAGGAAAAGGGGTTTTGTGAGGGGGATGAATGCATTATAAGGGAATTTAACACATTTCCTTCTTAAGTCATCAAGCCGAGGGTCCAGACCCATCAGAAGTCAGAGAAATGCTCTGAGCCTTTTTGACTTAAAAACTATAGGTATTAATATTTTTATTATGAAAGGGAA
The DNA here is from genome assembly GCA_000404065.3 of Pinus taeda. Taxonomy (NCBI): domain Eukaryota; kingdom Viridiplantae; phylum Streptophyta; class Pinopsida; order Pinales; family Pinaceae; genus Pinus; species Pinus taeda. The sequence continues at coordinate 10,132 of APFE030788647.1, forward strand.
GTTAGTGAGTGTCATAAGGTTTAAAATGAATGAGGGGATGTTAAGTAAACTAAATTGTGAACCATTGCTTTTGTTTTGTTTACCACTTATGCATATTCAAATGATTCATTTGGAACAATGACATAAGTTCTTTTTGTATCAAATGACATGATATTTCTGCAACCTTTCTACTACTTACCCACTTACTCATCCTACCATTTTTTCTTCACTTTATTTGGGTGCATTTAGGCTAGCAAACCCTTATCAATATTTTTCTTTTCCTTACAAAATAAACTATCTAATTCTAACCTTATATCATCCAAGGGCTCAGATTAAACTAATGAGCTCCTTTTATTCACTCTACTTATCTAATGATCTGCCAAGATTACACTGTTTGGTCAGATTTATTCACTATATATAAACATAAAATTCAAAGTATAAAATAGCCAAGTCTAAACATTTTGACTATCATGGATTTTGGCTTAAGTAACAAGCTGCACGCAATCATTTATTATACCTAAAAGTAAATAGTAGTGGCATTTTGGCTTGCACACTTTCATGGTCTCTTTTTTTCTTTTAGGGTTCATATATTTTCATTTTTTGACCTTTTTCATTCTTTTTTTCCTTTGATTATTCTTTTAGGACATATCATCTTTACATTTTTATTTTTATTTTTTTAATATGGAAAACATTTGCAGAAAGAAAAAGTATGTACAATATTACAAGGCTTAACCTTAGTCAATCAAAATTATGACTCCTATTGGTATAAGAACCTAACAGTGGCTCCACTTGGGGATGGCATTTCCTGGTGAAATGTCAAGAACTTTGTAGATCAGTAGCCTTTGAATTGTTGCTGATGTTACCTTTGCAAAATTATCCTCTATGCCTCTTCATTATTGATACTTATGACAGTGAATCCTTAAATCTTAGGGCATTCTCTTTGGGCTTCAACTTCAAAAATCACCATCCAATCTAGACTAAAGTCTTTGAATAAAAATGAAATATGTACAATGGGAAGTAAAAATTAGTAGTTAGGTTCGAAATAGTGTTTGAGAATTCAACCATTCACTAGTCCACCTTCTGCTTTTGCACCATCCATTTCTCTTAGGAAGAAAGCATTATTTCCTCTAAAAGCATAAATGGCATATGGCCCTTTCCATAGGAAATCAAATTTCCCATGTTTACCTTTATCTTCCCTCCTTGAATCCCATTTTAGGACTTTGTCACCAAGGTAGAAATCTTCAACCTTGGTTCTCTTATCAAAAATCTTTTTAATCCTTTCCTGCACAACTTGAGATTTGATGTATACTTCCTCCCTAGTTTGTTGAAGATGAATTGTTTGGTTGATTCTTCTTTGGATACTATTTGGTTCAACTTGCAATTATTGAAGCAACTTCATTACTAGTGTTCCCAAGGAGGATGGAAAAACAACTTCCATCCCATAAACCAGTTGGTAGGGAGAGGTACCAATTGATTTCTTAGTGGTTAGTCTATCTGCCCATAAGGCCTTGACTAACTTTTTATTCCATGTTTTCTTATTGTCCTCTGACAACTTTTTGATGATGTTCACCAGACTTTTGTTTGAGGATTATGCCAGTCCATTTCCTTGAGCATAATAGGTTGTGGAATGGCCCAGGGTTATATGATACATGTTGCAGAAATCTATCATTCTTTTGGATTTAAAGGTTGTTGCATTATCAGTAATGAGCTTAGTTGGACATCGAAATCTTGATAGAATATTGGTTTCAAGGAAGGTTATGATAACAGTGTCAGTGGCTTGCGTTGAAGGTATGGCCTCTATCCATTTTGTGAAATAGTCTGTGGCAGTGAGGATCCATTTGTGGTGGGTAGAGGAAGGTGGGTGAATTTCACCAATGAAGTTTAAACCCCATTGTTTAAAAGGTGTTTTACCAGAGATTGGCTTGAGGGGTAAAGGTGGAAGTTTTTTCTTTCCCTCTAAAATTTGACATTTGTGACAGGAGGTCACATATTTCTTTACATCAAAAAACAAGGTAGGCCAGTAGAAACCAACTCTAAGAATCTTATCAGCAATGGTTTTCCAGTAAAGGTGTCCTCCACAATCACCTACATGAAACTGTTGTAATACTTTGTCAGATTCATCTTTTAATAAGTAGTTGAGAAGAATACCTTCATGATTCTTCCAAAACAAAGCATTGTCTAATATACAAAATTTTAAGGATTTCATCTTTAAAAATATTCTTTTGATCTTAGATAATTTAGGAGGAGCTTGTAAATTCATAAAAACATAAATGATATCAGCATCCCATGGTGATTCAACAAAGGCCTGGCTGATTAGTCTAGTCGCCATCTCCTCCTCATCATCTATTGCTGCAATGAAGTTTATATCTAAGGCCTGAAAGTTCGATTCAGTCATGAGCTTGGCTAAACCTTGGCCTTTGATTAACTTAGTTGGCTTGATTTCAATGTCATATTCTAGAATAGTAGCAATCCATTTTCCCATTTTTCCATCTGGACCATCTTGAGTTAGGATGTCTTTGACTACTGAACTAGGAACGTAGGCTACTATATGAGAATATAAAATGTACACCCTAAAAACCTTGATGGCTTTGACCAAAGAAAAGGATTTTTTTTCCATTATGTCATATTTTAGGGGGGCATCTCTCTGGGATTTGCTAAAGAAAGCAATAGGTTATTCATAGCCCTGCTCAAATTTCTACAGTAGGATTGAAGCAATTGTATGCTCATGAGCAAAGGAAAATAAGATGAAATCTCTGTAAAATTTTGGACTGATCAAAACTGGTGTTTTAGTTAAGGCTAGTTTAATGTCTTCAAAGGACTTCTTAGCCTCGACAATCCATTTTATGGCCAAATCTTTCTTCAGCATGTTATTTAGTGATCTAATTAATTTTGCTAGATTAGAAATAAATCTTCTAAAAAAGTTATTTTTCCCTAAGAAATATTGTAATTCCCTAATGTTCATTGGATGTTGTATCTGTGAGATGGCTTTTATTCTTGCAGGATCTATTCGGATACCATCTTTTGAAATTATATGACCTAGTAACTTTCCTTCTTCTAACACAAACAAATACTTCTTGCGGTTCAAATATTTCCTACATTTAATAAAAACCTGCCTTAGATGATCCAAATGTTGGTTATTAGATTTTGAAAATATAGTAATGTCATATAGATATATCACAAGGAAAACATGAATTTCTTTGGAAAAGGCTATTTCCATAGCCCTTTGGAAAGTGGATCCTGCATTCATTAGTACAAAAGGCATTTTCACATACATGAATGTGCCCCAAGGAGTAGTAAACGCAGTTTTAGCTTGGTCATCAGGGAACTAAGATCTGATTGTAACCAGAAAACCCATCCAATAATGAGATTTTGGTTGATCCAACCACCCTTTGCAAAATATGATCCATTTTGGGGAGAGGGTAATTGTCTTTAAGTGATACTTTGTTGACGTTCCTGTAGAGCCTCTAACTTACACCTCATCATCCACTATTACCTACTGTTTTTCATCACTTACCTCTCTCTTTTGCCTCATTTTCAATGTAAAACCACCCAGATCATTACATTAGATTTCATTAAGCATGATCAAGTGAGCTTTGCTAATGTGTGACTGTTTTGTTTAGATTTTGACATATTTACAGGCATTCTGCAGCCATCTGTTGATTCCGCAGCCATCTGATGATCCCGCAGCCTTTTTGTTAATCTCAAGGTTCCACGTGTCATTTTGCCAAATGAGCCACATGGGCGCTTAGGAATCAAGGTGCTCGAGGTTCCTGTGCTATTTGTTCAGTCATCCACGTCATCTGTACCTCCGGTCAACAAGGGTCAAGTTACGGTCAACAAAGGCAGCTTAACGGTGATACGTAAGCTATTGGCTCACAACAGTTCAAACGGTGACTTGTCCGTGTTACGCAGGTTGTGGGGAACATAATCCAACTCTGGATTCAATGCCCATAACGACCAGAACCTCCAGCTCATCCACGCAGGCTTATGACGTGTTATTGAACCTTACTTACGCATGACAGTTAGTTTATTTTTCAGTTTTAGCTGTACGCATTAGCATATCTTTCAGATGCCTATAAAAAATTGCGTCTGCGTACGCTTATGTAACTTTTTAGTTGCTGTGTTTTATGAACTTGTTATAATTTTAGTGCATTCCCAGACTCTGTTTTAATAGTGTTGTTC
>APFE030788647.1:25029-82998 GCA_000404065.3 Pinus taeda
CAAACGACAAAAAGCTCTAAGAGGTTGCTTAAGTACATATAGTACACCTTCACTTCATCAGCTTACGAGCCCCGGGTTAACAATTAATGACATCAATTTAGGAACACTAAATTGACTAAACAGTTCCTAAGGTCCACACAGAGTCTGATCTCACCTGTTTTCTTCCTAGTTGGCACCAAGTTTGAAACCCAATCAGAAAATCTGAATGGTGCAATTATCTTAGCATCGTACATTCTCTGGATTTCCTTTTCAATTGAAGGTAATAAGACAGGATTAATCCTTCTAAGTTTTTGTCTGAAAGGTTTTTTATTTTCTTTTATAGGGATTGTGTGTTGTATGGTGTTGGTGTCATAAGACTTGAGGTCCTTATAACTCCAAGCAAAGACATCTTGAAATTCATTTAATAACTCAATGTATTTTACTCTTTCAGTGGGAGGTAGTGATTTTCGAAAGTTTGATCAATTTTGGATTTTCATCAGTGCCTATATTACATTCCTCCATATTAGATTTCAAAGGTTCCATTTTAGGCTTCCTAGGAACATCATTGAATGAAACAAATCTTCCAAAGGGGTCAATCCCTTAGGTTAGAAATTGTTTGTGAGATTGATTACTTCAATGTCTTTGTTAATTATTTCATCAATCTCAACTTGCTCTAGGTTTTCTACACCTGATTTTGTAAAGTTACTGAGATGAAATCTATCTATTTCTTCACCTTCTGTCTCATTTATTTCTATTGTGTTTTCAATGTTTGGATCTATTGATGTGTCAGTATCTATATTGCTATTTAAAAATTCTTCTTCTGAGATTAAAAAGTTGTTTATCTGCTTGTCATTAGCAAATATTTGCCAGTTCTTCAAATTATCTGGAATTGCAGGTATGTGCCTAACTTCAACAATGTACTGATGGTTAGGTTGAAAGGGTAACTTGCAAGTGCTGGCAAACATTGCTAAACTATGAACCTGCATATTATGCTTTCTAGGAATTACAACAAGCTTGGTTTCTAAGAAAGTGTTTAGTATTTCTATAATGGTTCTTCAATAACAACTTAACCTAGGTTCCTTTATCATATATACAACATCAATTTGCTTTATAACCAGTTCAAAGTCTCCCATGGCAGAAACTATTTTGGCTCCTAGATTTCTAACTAATTTATGACCTAAAATTAGTGCTTCATACTTGGCCATATTGTTAGTACATTTAAAATTTAGTCTGTATGCATGGCCTTTTGATTGATTATTCTCCAGATTGTATATCCAAACTCGTGCCCCTGCTCCAAGCTTATTGACCGACCCATCAAACTCAAGATGCCACAAATTTCATGTTCATAATTTTCATCATCTGCTAAAACAAAATTTTCCTCATTTAAAGCAATTTGGCTACCTTATTTATTAGAAAGTTCTAAAGTTTGGACAGTTTCCTCTTGTTTTGAAACTACAATTTCTTTTGGTTCTACATCAACATTGTCTAAAAGAGTTTCTTGTGTTTGATCAGCATTATACAGGATAAAAGAATCAATGTTTGAATGTACGGAAAAAACAGGAAAGTTTTGAGGGCGATCCTGGCTACTTACCATGTATTTCATTAAAGTTTCTCAGTACAACTTCTTGCATTGTCCAAAAACAGAGATTGTTGCATATGAAATATCATGTTGTAAAGATCCCTGAAGTTTGGCTCCCCGTGATCTGGATAACAACATGCCATACTTCTGTGGGATGTTAGCAACCACAATATCCATAAGGATGCTTTTGGCAGGATATTGAACTAAGGTGACACAAAGGTCTTTAATCAATCCTAGACACTTTACTTGACTTGAGTCAAATGAAAATAAGTCCTTGTAAGGCCTTGTAATGTCCAGGTTTAATTTCTCCATTGTTGATTTGGGCATTAAGTTGTGGGAGGCCCCAGAACCCAACATTGAATTATGAAGAATTTTTTCATGGATTCTAAGGCTAATGTAGAAGGGTGGTATTCCTCATTTTATTGGTTTGCCATTAATGTCAGGGCCAAATATAAGTTCTGGTTGGTCTTTAAACAGGTTGACTAAATCCTCATTTTCAGCAATGTTCAGGGTTTGGTTTATCTATGTTTTGTAGGTTCCATTCTTGATTAACTCTGTCAAAGGAATCAAAATCTTTAGTTTGGATAGCTTTGCTCCCAAATTGAATGGAAAAGGGGATTTTTTGGTTTGAGGGCTTGGACTTTTCACAACAGGATTCTGAGTGGGATGGTCTTTTTTTCCTTTATTGGGGACCTCTTTCTGTGAGTTTTCAAATCTAGTGTTTTGAGGTGTGTTCGCTGGTTTTTTAAGGGGAATCGAAGTAGAGGTTTGATCATCAAAAGGTTGATTAGGGGTTATATCTACAATGGTGGGGCTAGAAGGATTCTGGTTTTGTTTGGGGAGAATCTGGAGGATTTTAGAAACTGGGGCTTCTTTGATTTTCTTGGGTTGATTTGGCACTATTTTCTTGGTTTGGTCAGGGATATCAGAATTTTTTTTACTCCTTAGGTTATACTGTTTATGCACTTCAAAGATGGTAGAATCATAACCTTGTTTATAATCGAATGACTCCCCAGACTAGATTTGCAATCACTGCAGTATATGCAATTCCTGATCATCTTGGGTCAGAAAAAACAACACCTTCATCATCTAATCCCATCAGGTTAATCTGTGTGTCTTGCTCTGGATCTTCAGGATGGGTTGTTTCTGCATAATTTTCTTGGAAAGGAGGCCTAATATTCTGATCAGGGCCATTTTTTCCAGTGTTTTGGTTTTGGTTTTTCCTAAATTTTGGGTTTCTAACTAGAGGTGCCTGTTGATTATCCCACTGGGGTTTCCTCTCTATATTATCTATTCTATCCATTAACTTTTCCATGCCTTTCACTAAGATATCTATTTTAATGTCAGAGGGTGAAGTCTCATCTTTAGTTGTTCCTCTTCTTTCATTCCTAACTCTAGCTCTTTTCGCTAATAAATTAGCCTCTACACTTACATCTACACTTTGCATATCTTCTAGGGTTGGGGGATTTCTTTCCCTGAGCTAGAATTCCATGTCTGTGTCAAAACCATCAAGGAACTTTATTAATGCTAAGTCAGGTGGGGCTCTAAGATTAACAAGAATTGCATTGTATATATTGTTAAATCTGGTGCAGTCATCTTGAACAGTTTCATTGGGTCCTCTCCTAATATTTTCATATTCTGAAAGGATCTGTAGAGGATTCTTTTTCTTTTCCCATATATTCAAAAATTGTTGATGAAATACTTCTAAACTATCAGTACTATTATCAGGCAGTGATATAAACCATTTCCTAACATCACCAGCTAAAGTCTGAGAAAATAGTCTCATTTGGACATCCACAATATCAATTTCATGAAGTTCAAAGTAGTCTGTCATCTTATTAACATGGTGTTGTAAAGTGTAGTGTCCTATGCCATCAAATTAGATGATTTAACTCTGGTAGTCTGTTAGCATGGCACCAAGTGGAGCAGGTAAGACAATGGGAGCATATCTATTTTCCATGGCTATAATCTAGGAGGGGCTAAGATGTGGGGTTGAGGTACTGGAAGATGATACAGTAGTGAAGGATGAACTAGGAATGCTGAGTGGTAAATGAGTAGTGCTAGGTTGGTAAGGAAGTGAGGGTATGAATGGAGGTGGGGAATGGACTTCAGAAGTTGAAGGGAATAATGGTGAACTAAGAGTAGTGGATAATTATTCAGAAAACTCAGGGATCTTGGCAGTACTAAGGGATGAATGTGGTGAATTCAGAATGTACTCATCAGTTGACTAATTGGCCTTTTGGACTTCAAGGTCTGCAATGAACTCAGGGTCTAGAACAGTATCGTATATTTCACTTTCAGACTTTGATTTAAATAATGACAAATAGAATTTCTCACCAAAGGGAAGATGTTCTAAAAACAACCATTCATCAGGGCATGAATTAGCTTTAACTAAGGGTGTGTGACTAGATAAACTTTCTTCTTTTTTGGCTTTTCTTGAAATCAGGTTGGGATTATCAACTACTAGGGGAGGGTTTGGATCTGGGTTAGCCCTAGTATAATGGGTTCTCCTCGAAGCTAGAATTTCAAAATTTTTCTAATTGTTTTCTTTTTGTGAGAAATAACTTCTAATAAATTACTTTAAGAGGCTCAGAATATAGAATTAAAAATTTCTTAAAGATTTATTAGGACTGAGGTTTCTCCCCAGTATGGTGGCCACTATGTTATCGCTCAGAAATTCTCCCTAGAAGTTATCAGAAGAAGGAAAAGACTGAGGTAACCACAAACCAATCTTTTAAGTATAGGCTCTAGCCAACCTAGGACTCAGTGAGGGCTCTCTCTACATGTTTTAGCTTTGTTTGCTGAGATTTTAGGCTAGTTCTTAAAGTTCAGGGGGTTTTGGATTTGTATTGGAAGTTGGATGGTGGAATCCTTAAACAGATGGATAGAATGATGTCTCTGGCTATTGGGTTATGGAGTCAAATAAGGGCACCAGAACTAGGATTAAATCATTAAAGGGAGTGTTCAATGGGCAAGCTAGCAGAGTGAAGCACAGGGTTTTAGGTCGAATGGGTGAAATGATCTTAACCAGGGTGAGAGAGCACTTAAGAATTCTCAAACCAGGATTAAAAGGAGGAATAGAGGGTAATCATGAGCAAAGGGCAATTAAGAATCCTTTACTATAGATTAGAGGGAAACTACCTGAACTAAGGAGCAATCAAGAATTCCTTAACTTAGATAATTAGCAGAAAACATTAAAATGCATAATAGTTAAAACAAAGTGCAATGAAGCAAGTTCTGAGATATCATTCCATATTATAGCATTCAGATTTCGGATACATTCAAGAGTATGAAAAACTTATAAAGAAAATAACATCACAAGAGAAAATACTGGTTGTTCTTCTCCCTACACATGAATCCAGTGAAATGTCTTTGCTTTATTCATTAATCCAGCTTGCTGGTCCAAACAGTGATACACTAGCTTACAATCTTTGATCAAAAAATCTATAGAAATGTCTAAGAATCCACACTACATACTTCGATTGTGAATTATTTATACAAAAAATAATTAAAAAATATCTCAAACTAATTTGAGATTAAATCTAGGAAATATAAATATCTTCTTGCAAGAAGATAGAGATAGATAATGAATCGTTTCATGTTGTCCCTTTTTATTTGGTACTGTTGGTTGTTATGGTTGGATTTGTAGCCCTTTATGCTGGCTTGTAGTTGTGGAGTTTCACTTGGAGTTTTCTTTACTTTCATATTTCTCCTGATACTCTTTGACCCTGATGTGTTTCTTTTTACCTATTTACCTGGCCACTCTGTTTTTACTATGTAGTAACTTTTTGCTGTAAATTTATCACATTAAATTAGTCATAGTCTCCCACCATTCTGCATCTAGTAATTTTACATTCATCATCCTCCTATAGACCTCATCAGCTTCAGTATGCTTGGAAAAATTGTGCTTGGTGAGGAATAAATGTTTGACCTCATGCTCAAAGAAAAACAAGCTCTCAAATGTGTTGTACATCACTTTTCCTGTTGGCAATGCTTTTATGGATGAAGAGTTGGCCTATTCTTTAGCCAATTTTCTGAGTCTATCACCATAGTCTAACTGTGTCATGATTTTGTCATTGACAACCATAGGACTAGGCAAACCTTTCTCCCTTAAAAACTGGAATTTAGCCATGAACCTATCAATGGCTACTTGCATATTGTGACACTTTTCTTCCAAATTAAGCATAAGGTTCCTTTTCGAAAGGACCTTCCTTATTTCTAAAATGGTCGTAGTCCTATCTTCTATATTTAGCTCATGGAGCTCATATCTATTCTTGATGTTAAGGAAGTGGATGAGTCAATTTGCATCCTCTGGCTTATCTCCCAAGTCCTCCTTCACTTTCTAGATAGCTTCTATAGCGATCTTTACTAACTTTGTTTGTTCAAAAATAACTTGGATTGATGGCCAAATATCATTGACAGAGTTAATGATATTGGCCTACAACATTTCCTTGGTTTGTCCAAGTGGTTTCTCCAGTGTTAAATCATTCTCTAGGATTTTCATTCTCTCACCCATTCTTTGGGCCTTTTGTGCTTCTTCTTTTTGCTTGAGTTGGGAAAATTTGCAGTCAGTTTCCAAACTTGCGACCTCTTCCTTTAGTCTTTTCATCTCTGTAGCTAGGATAAACATTTTTTCCATGGGTTTAATCAATTCTAATGCTTTTTCTCCTTGTGCACCTGTTGTTGTTGTAAATTCTGCTGTTACTGGCAATGATGTGGCAGGTGGAGCAGTGGGTGCCAGTGATGATTTCAGTGTAGAAGGAATTTTTGTGGATACTATTGGGATGACATCCTTGGAATTTGTGGCCAAGTCACTTTGCTTCAATTGAATTAAAGTTTCCAACCCCTTTTTGGTCTCCTTAAGTTGATCATTCAACTTCAAGACCAAGTCCATGAATTCCTCATGTCTGGTTTGATTCTCTATGACTTCTAGAGTTTAAGGATGATGCAGTTGGGGTATTTTCAATTACCTCTTAAGTGCAACAATATCACCATTTTTCTTCTTAATAAGTTTCTCTGTAGCTTTTATATCCTCAGGATCGTGTTCCAATTCAATCACTAAGTCCTCTAAGGACTTGATCCTTGTATCCTTGGCCTATGAGTAGGCCTTCTCTTACTGAAATTGTGTTGAGATGTTGTTCAGAGAGTTCTGTAGTGGATGGGAAGCTATGGATTTACTTGTTAGGATGGAATATATCATCTCTCTAGCCTGTTTGTGTAGTTCAATCTGGTCTATGGGATGAATATCCCTTGCCAACACTTCAAAATCTACCATCTTAAAATCTGATGTTGTCTTGGGTTGTTGAGCTGTGGGTTTAACAAAAGTCATTTGCAGCTTTCCCTCTTTAATGTCAAAGGCTGACATTAGCCTTGTTTGATTGGTGGGAGTTAGCTTTAGGTATTGTGCATATGTTTGGGCCTTAAGCCTCTCATTTCTGGCTTTGATTTCCTTATATCTTTCCTTGATATCTTTATCTTTATCAGCGGGCATTCTAAAGGAAGACACTTCAACACTAAGTTGCCTTTCCAACATCTGATTTTGTGATGTGGAAGGCTCTTGAATGCCTCCAAATGGAGTGGTAGGCCTACTTCTTTCTGCTTCTGTATTTGTGACCTCAGCTAAGTCTTCAGTATATTCCTGCTCAGAGGCTAGATTTAGCCTTTGCCTCTTGTTTGATTCCTACTGCAAATCGGAGGTGGTCATTCCAGAAGTGGAGGCCCCTTCTCTGTTTCTTTTTGGGATCTTCTCCTCATTCTAAGGATTCTACATGACTGGAGGGGTACTCATGGTTCTTTCTGGTTCTTTTGGTACCTCCAGAAAAGAGTTGTCATCAAGCTGCTTTTCTAAATCAATTAGAGCATTCTCTACATCTACTCTGGTGTTGTCTTGATCTACTAGGGTACCTTCCACCCATTCTGTTTGATTTGAATATGCTTCTATTTCAGGTATGGGATGGTGAATAGCTTGACCTTTTGTCTCTTCTTTGTGATGAATTCAAAAGGATCATATCTCCAAACAAAACTTCTTTGGAAATTCATATTTTTTAATATCAAATCTACCTCTTTGCCAACCTCCCTAGAGTTTCATATGAAGGGGCCTAGTTGGTCTTTTATCTTGAAATAAGCCTTCCTCTTAGCATTGACGAAGTTGACTTCATCTGCATTGATGATTTGTCTATAATATTCTAGGGCAAACAACCTCATGGGGAGGTATCTTGGCAACTTATATGGTGCAAGCATGCAACCATATATCCTAATTTTTGTATGGTTCTGGTAAAGGTACCAGTCACCCACTTTGGTCTGTTTAGACAATTGAAGGACTCTCTTTATTTCTAGACTGATTCTAGGAGGAGGGCTTCCAGTCAACATTGCCATGACTAGATGTACAAATAAATCAATGAAATTAGAGTAAGAGTATGGAGACTCGTATTGGTTGATCAATGGGGTCCAAAAAATGACTGACCTGGGCTGACCTTTAGTTTCCAGATTCTGAAGGGTGAATGGGAACTTATCAGGTTGGTAATATAAGAACATATGGTATAAAACTAAATAATACATGAAAACTCTTTCATTGTTCATTCTAAGGAATTTCTCATGCATCCTATCAGATATAAATTGGGCATAGTCATAAATGACAGCAGGAGGTTGTCCTGGAGTGTAGATGGACATGGAAGCGAGGATTAAGTCATTAATGTATTCACTAATGGTGTACCCCAAAATACAAGATGTCATGGCTATAATATTCTAGCCCCATGGGGAAAAATAGCAGCTACATAAGGGGGGGAGTCCTTAGGGATGTGTTTCTCTTCTCTGATGAAGGTTTGGAACAGTTGGGTCAATTTCGCAGAGTTAATTTTAGGATACAGGTCCAACAAGTCTCTAATTGAGATTAGGGTTATGTTTGGCCCTAGTTGGAGCTGCAACATTTCATTAATAGACTCAGTAGTGAGGGTGAAAAGGACATTTTTGTCATGAGACATGATAGTTCTGTGACTGGGGACGTAGCAAGCATAGCACATATGAACAATCTCAGGAAAAATGTGGATTTAGGGGAACTGATACTTGGGCAAATTTGACTCCCAAAGGCCAACTTCATCAGCATGGTTCAGGAATCCCTACTTTGGTAATGTACTTTGAGCAGGGGCTCTTGGGCAGTGGTATCCTTTATTTGAAAATCCTTATCAGCTAAAGGAAGGTGGTCTAGGTCCAAGTGAGGTGTAGAGATGGGCCTTACATCCATTGCAATTCGGGCAACCATACTCAGTTCTTATGGATTTGAGCGTGGGGGGTGATTCAGAGTTCTTAGGGCAACAGAGGTTTTGCAGAATGGTTATGGCTCAAAGTATTAAAAGGGAAGTAATTTTGATGTTTTTTACTTAATTAACAATGTTATGAGGGTGAATTGACTCTGAATTTGACAATGGAGTTGGAATTCCATGGTTAAATACATGGAATTGGGCAGAATTGACTATAAATGGTGGTTGATGGTGGCTGCAGAGTTTCATATGGTTCCGGTACAGATTAATGGATGAGCTAGGCTATCTACAACGTTTTTAGAGTAATGGCAGAGGTCAGTGAGAAATTTCGCTATTTTCATGGGTCACAATGGCTTTTCTGAATTCTTAATAGCAATTGCGCGAAAAGAGTGAAAAGAGGGGTAGACAGGCTTTTATAGCAAAAACAGTTAATTTTTGGCGGGTTCATTGATTAATGAACAATGATGGTTTTCGGTTGAAAGGGGGAAGTGGTTTGGGAGGTCCATCGCACCGCTTTTGTGGTGCGGGAGGTATTCGGGAGGGGTCGCCTGATCCCATTCATTATTTGACACGTAGCATCGGGGGCTGGGATGAAAACCACCTTATCAGGCAGGTAAAGGGGAGACCTCGGGTCGACTTGACATGGATGTGAGCCGTTGGATGAGGCAGAGGGAGATTGTACGGTGATCGAGAGGTGAAGTCGCATAGCGATTTATACAAAAAAAATTGGGGGACCCATGGGTCTAATCACCGACGGTATATGATAAACTTAATACTTAATATCATTAAGGGCAATTTAATGAGGGATTAAGGACTGTGGGCGGGGTTTTTAATATATTTGTGGGATACGGAGTAGTAATATAGTTTATAAACAAACTAAGATACGGAGTAGTAATATAGTTTATAAACAAACTAAGGGGTGGGGTTAATTTATATAAAGGACTTAACTATATATGAGACAATGGGTTTTTCGGACAATTAAATAATAAAGTTAAAAAGTTAATATGCAGTGAAATGCGTGGAAGGGGTATTACACTTAGGTATATGAAATGTTGTGTGCTTTCCATATACTTAGTATTTAGGATAAATATGTTTGGTGGGTTTTGTACATAAAACATGTTTATAAAGGGGTTTTCCTAGGCAAGAGAACCTAACCTTAGGAAAAGGGGTTTTGTGAGGGGGATGAATGAATTATAAGGGAATTTAACACCTTTCCTTCTTAAGTCATCAAGCCAAGGATCCAGTCCCATCAGAAGTCAAAGAAATGCTTTGAGCCTTTTTGACTTAAAAATTTATAGGTATTAATATTTTTATTATGAAAGGGAAGTCAGTGAGTGTCATAGGGGTTAAAATGAATGAGGGGATATTAAGTAAACCAAATTGTGAACCATTTCCTTTGTTTTTTTTACCACTTATGCATATTTAAATGATGCATTTGGAACAATGACATAAGTGCTTTTTGTATCAAATGACATGATATTTCTACAACCTTTCTACTACTTACCCATTTACTCAACCTACCATTTTTTCTTCACTTTATTTGGGTGCATTTAGGCTAGCAAACCCCTATCAATCTTTTTCTTTTCTTTACAAAATAAACTATCTAATTCTAACCTTATATCATCCAAGGGCTCATATTAAACCGATGAGCTCCTTTTATTCACTCTACCTATCTAATGATCTGCCAAGATTACATTATTTGGTTAGATTTATTCACTACCTATAAACATAAATTCAAAGTATGAAATAGTCAAGTTTAAACATTTTGACTATCATGGATTGTGGCATAAGTAACAACTACACACAATCATTTATTATGCATAAAAATTAAATAGTAGTGGCATTTTGGCTTGCACACTTTCATGGTCTCTTTTTGTCTTTGGGGTTCATATATTTTCATTTTTTGACCTTTTTCATTCTTTTTGTCCTTTGATTCTTATTTTAGGACATACCCTTTTTACATTTTTTTTTATTTTTTTAATATGGAAAACATTTGTAGAAAGAAAATCTATGTACAATATTACAAGGCTTAACCTTAGTTAATCAAAATTATGACTCCTATTGGTATAGGAACCTAACACCTTCCTCCCTACCTTAAGACCACTCCCATAGCATACCCACTCACATCTATCTCCACTTCAAAGGGTTTTTCGAAGTTCGACAACACCAAAACTGGTGATTGAACAATATTCTTCTTTAGCTCCTTAAAGGCCATATGCTAACCATTTTCCCCTTTGGAAAATCTTTCCACTTGTTGTTATGTCATGGAGTGGTGTTGCTACTATTGAAAACAAGGCTATGGATATCCTCAAGTATTATTCTGCCCCAACAAAAATCCTAACCTCATAAACCTTAGTAGGCGCCACCCATTTCATGATGACCTCCATCTTGGCAGGATCTATCTTCATATCTTCTTTACCTATCGCATACCCCAGATACACCAACGACCATTGTGCAAACTCACACTTCTTGAGATTTATTAGCAGTTAATGCTTCTTTAATGTCTCTAGCACCTGTGTCAAATGTGATATGATCTCTTCCCTAGTAGCATGGTATACCAAAATATCATATGAATAAACAATAACAAATTAACTATAAAATGGCACATTATATCATTCATTAACCTCATAAATGTAGTTGGTGCATTACATAGGCCAAAAAGGGCATGACTAACCACTCATACAAACCTTTCCTGGTTTTGAAGGTGGTCTTCCAGGTATATTTTCTCTTACTCGAACCTAGTGATATCTAAACTTTAAGTCCAGCTTGGTGAATTATTTTGCTTACTGCAATTGATCCAGTATATCATATATACTAGGAATGGGGTACCTATTCTTGATCATGTTTTTGTTCATCACCCTGTAATCAATATGCATCCGCTAAGTCCAATCATTTTTTGGCATTATGATGATGGTGACTCACATGGTAATTTACTTGGATGAATAAAAACCTTTTAAAGTAGTTGTTGCAATTGTTTCTTCACCTCACTTGCTTCTATAACAAATTTTATGTACATCCCAATGTTTGGCAATGGACGATCTAACAATAGTTGGTTCTCATGCTCCACCTCCCTCTTGGATGGTAACCCTTTAGGCTTCTAGAACACATCCCTATATGCTTGTAACAACTCTTCTAATTATTTTGTATGTTTCTTAGTACACTCCTCTAGCGATATGTTTGCTCTCTTCTATAGATAGATTCTCTATTAAAAATATTAAAACAAGCTATTGCTAGAACTGATCAGATTCCTCGCTTGGTTGGCACTTACCAGTGAAATTTTTGACTTGTCTTTGTGTGCGTTGATCTTGAATGATTTTTAATCTTTGATGAGTATGTATTGGTTAGCTCTTCGCATGAAGATTGCATCTTGCATGTACATGTAGGGACTTCCAAACACAATGCCACATACATCAAGGGGGGCTACATCTAGTTCAACTTCATCAATAAAATCAACATTGATAACAAATCCAATTTTGCATTGTATTGTTACCTTTAACTCTACATATTATTTACCCATCCCAATGGATATGGACTTAATTGATCACAAATTTCCAATCTCAATTTGTTCACCAACTCTACTGCAATGAGATTGTCCTACAATCCTAAGTCAAACAGAGCATCAATTTTTGTCTTCTTGAGTTGTATCTTTATGTGGAATACTTTGGCCATTTCTTTCTCTTCCAATTGTTGAAAGCTACACATATTCACCTCCTTTTGCACTAGCGTGCAGACGATCTTCTCATCCACGTCTAAGCAGCTTTCGACCTAGTTGCTTGAATCAATGGCCATGAGATTCTTCTTCTTATCATTTTTCCTTTTGTTCTTCGAGTTAAGCTTTAGATGCAACATCCAACACTTCTCCTTTTTATGACCATCAATGTTACAGTAGTTTTCATGGTCGTTGGGGTGTTTGTACTAGTGTTTTGTGGTTGTCATCTTCTTATATTTCCCCCTTTCCACTTATTCCTCCCCTCCTTACAAGAATCTTGGTGCTCCTTCTACTTCGATCCTCTTGAATTCCATTTCATCAAGCCTATGTTCTCAATTTTTCCTGTACAGGAGCCTTGTGCACCATTCTTGGCTTGAACAACATCACTTACTTCCATAAATTCCTATTTAGACCCCCAAAATACTTTAGGAGTACAACAATATTCCTTAGGGAGATACCCAATAGTATGCACATATTTCCAAATTCTATGGCATACTCTTATACATGTTGCCCTTGCTTTTGCCTAAATAAGTTCCATTGGATCCATTGGTCCTCTCTACACCGGATAGGGTAAAATTGTTACTTCATGAGGGTTTTAAATTCCTCCCACTAAGCAACTAGAGGATATCCCTCCAACCTCAAGGTCTCCATGTGGCTTTCCCACCAAGTCAATGCATGGCCCTCTAATTTCAACATGACACATGAAATATTCTTCCTCTATATGATGAACACTTAAATAAACTTATAATTGCTACAACCAGTGATTTAGCTTCAGAACATCGATCTCATCTTAGTATGGATTGATATCAACCTTCATTTCTAATTTAAAAAAGGAATGTGAATGGTTCGCGACACTCGAACTGGGTTGATCCTTTTTGGGTCCTTTCTTCAACTCATTTTTTGTTTCTTCCTAATCTCTTGATCTCCTCTCTGATCATACTTTTATTTTAGAACCCCCATATTCTTTGAACATCCCAAGCTTATAAGTTAGGGACACGATGAGGAGATTCATGTTACAGTTTATATTTGCAACTTGTGCTTCAAGCTATGAAAAGCTATCCTCTACAGGATCACAAGGGTTGTTCCCATATTCATTGACCATGACTAGGGTTTTACGATTTTTGGCTTAGTTGATGTAGATCCCATACAAATATCCACAATATACACTAAGAAACTTTCTCTAATACCAATATGATCTGTAAAATGTTGTGAATATTCCACTGGATAATTCATCACAACATATATGATAAATTATACTTAAAAATATCAAATCTACACTATGAGGGTTTATTGTGTATGCATGCAAGTTATAATTATGTAGAAAAAGAGAAGGGTGAAATAAAAACTCACAAACCATGATTTGACACAAGATATAATCTAGGAAACTATTTCGAGAGAAAACCTAGCTACAAGAGGCCACGCTACTTTCTTTCATTGAATAGAAAATAGTTGTGAGTACAAATAAGTAAGAATTGTGATCCATGAGCTATTGCAATGAACAATCCCATATGTTTTATCTTTCTCTATCCCTCTTGACCTTCTCATCTATGGAACAAAAGCACTCGAAAAGAATGGAACCCATTTTCCTCCTAGTGGCCCGATTATAACACAGCCTGATAGTATACTAATGGTTAGGTTTGACTCCTTCAACACTTAACTGGAGTTACCATGTTAACTCTTATGGAGTCCTCTTCATAATTATCACATTTCTAGCCCCTTTTCCATGAATAATGGGCTTGGTGTGGTATCCTCTTGAATTATGGTGGACTAAATAGGAAGGTCAACTTCTGAGTGGAATAATGTTTGCATTTGAAATCTAATTAAGGTGATTCTTGCGTTTTTGGAAAGGTATTTGTGTAGAATAGGTAAAAAGGTGCTACATTAAAGAAAAAAAAAAATACTGCAAAAGAATACCATTTGATGCCTCAAATTCTCTCAAAAGGTTTCAAACCCCAATTTGCCAAACTAGGTCTCGATGGTAAAAATGGTCCTATGAGTTTATTTCTCCATTTTTTCCACTATAAAAGCATCAAGATGGATGACAATAAATTTAATGATCCAATCCATATCATAGGGTATGAAACTATACAAAGAAAATTTGGAGCATTAAACAATGCTTTTTAGGGTCAAAACTTTCTTACTTAAGTGTGGGACCGAAGGATGTTATTGCATAATCAAATAAATTTCCAATGGTGCAAGAATCGTGTCAATTGGAGTTAGTATGCAAAAGTTATGCCTCCCACAATTTAAGCTACTTAATTTGACCACCATGGTATTGGTGGATGCCATATTAGCCCCCATTACTTAAGCTTATGGGTCTAGCCATGTAGGGACTTTGAAGAAGGCTCTATAAGACTTGAAATTATAAGTCTAGTTGAGAGTTGAGGGAGTCTACATTTTCTTATCCATTTTTAATACATTACTTACTTTCTTTTAATGACCTCTCTCTCTCTCTCTCTCTATATTTATATATATAATGTGTTGTGGTTGTGGTGTGTGGTGTGTGTGTTGTGTGTGTGTGTGTGTGTGTGTGTGTGGGGAAAACTTCATAATTTTATTCAACTTGAAACAAGGAACAAATTACATTATGTAGATGCTCAAAGCATACATTCATATAAACCTTCCGGCTAATGAGAAATAAAAATGAAACCTATAAAAATTACATTAAATATGTCAAAGTTAAGTGTGATAAAAATCACTTAACTTCTTCGTTTTATCTGTCTTTTTTCTAAACCTTTTGTCAGACCCCAAGTTCGGGACCAATTGTTACCTATGCCAATTCATTTCCAATTGTCAATATAGGGGCTTCTTTGTCTGAGTTTGAGCTCTTGAAGACATGAGTTATCTTTATACCTCTCATAAACTTTTCATTGTGAGTTTCCTCTTTCTCCTACTCTGAAGCTTGGACCTCTACTAATTTATTAGCCTTTTGAATGTTGGTTGTAGATCTAGACTAATCAGAAGCACCCAATTGCTTGGTTACCATGTTAGGAATGTGCATTCGTATTTGGATAATTATCCCTGGAATTTTATTCTTCTTCTTTAGAAAGGTGAGGGTCAGATACCTACCATCCCTTTGGCTTATGGGCATGCCTCTTTTTCTTTTTTGGTATCTTTTTTCCTGTGGGCATGTGTTCTACAAATGTCATGTTTAGAAACAAATTTGACATCATAATGCCATGTTCCCGTAATCTAATGCATGGGTCCATCGAAAGTTTTTTGTATTTTAGTTGGGTGCGGTCAGGTAGACCTTTGTTGAGGTCTATCTCTATGAAAATCCTAGCAAAAGTAAAGATACCTTTTTATGTTCTATCATGATCCCTCTTTTTGAATTTTCCAAGAGTATTCCCAATATCCTCTAAGACCTGATGGTGCTAGAAAGGAAGAGGGGGATTGGGTAGTCTCACCCATACTGTCATTGTTGAAACCACCATGTTTGTACCGTAAAAATATGGTAACCATGAGATAATGAAGAGTCCATCTCTGCCACAAAACCATGGCCCCTCATTTAGTTCATATTCCAAATATTGTTAATGTATCAAATTAAACAATGAAGAAACCCTTGGAACATAAATATATATCATAGTTGGGGGTCTAAGTAGAGAAAACCCATTGGTGGAATGCAACATATTTGGGCTAGAAACCATTAAATCTACATATAACAACCCTAGATTTGAGAAGAAAAAGAGAATTTACCTCTGAATGATTGAATTCCATGGCTAGTGCTTGTTCCATTTATTTTATAATGCAGGGTTTGGGTTATTTTGAACTTGATTTGATGGGATGGGGGCCTTCCCTTGCACCACATCCTTGAAGGAGATAGATCTAATGGTTTTTCTAATACAAGCATATTCCTTGTAAGATACTAAGTCATATAGCTTCCTAGTACCGAGATCTCCACCACACAGCCACACAAACATAATGATGGTGGAGTTTTTTGAGATACCATATTCATGCAACAAGGAGAAATCCTTTAACTGCTTCCCTTCTTGTAATAGGAGTTGCGAAGACATAGATATGCCAATCCACTACTCTATGTTTTATTTTACGTCCACAACAAGATCATATCCAAACACCCATAAAAGGATTGAGTTCCTTCTTAGGATCCTAACAAAAATTTGGAAACCCTCCTCCAGATCTAGCTCAATGCTCATGCAGAAGAGAGAAAACTTATGGATTTGGACACGTAGACTTGGAAGTCCATCCAAAAGCACGTTAGGAATTGATCATTTTATCTAACCACTCCACTAATCCCAAAGGAGGAAAAAAAGGAGTTTATTCAATCAAATCAACTTCAACTTGAGGACAACACAATAAAAAAGCTTGAAAAACAATACATCCAAGCCTTGAGAACCCCTTAAAAATTGCTCGATCACCATTCACACGACTAGAAAAAACATAAAAGGGACTAGGGATCTGAGGAAAGCATATCCAAACCTTGTGCATGAATCTCCCCAATTCGCCAATGAACACCAACCTGCATGCAATCAAAATCCCCGCATCCAACAAAGAAAGAGTGGAGAGGTGTTGTGATCTTGAAAATTGAAGGGAGAAATGTGGTATCTAGTGCCAAGGATTCATGGTGTTTGGCTCGCCTTCTCTCATGATTGTGATCTCTCAACTTGTAGTGGCACCATCCAAAACTCTGCAAGAAAAACAAACCCTGGTCCGTTGCCCGCACTCCATCTCGCTCTCAGTTATATATATAGATACATATGTTTAAGAATTTTTTAGGGAAGTTCAATAAATCATGAATATGTACCTCCCCATTAATCCCAAGGATAGTGGCAGGAAATTGGGTGCAATTTCATTTTGGCATGAAGCATGAGGAAGTCTACATTTTCTTATCAATTTTTACTACATTACTTACCAACTTTTAATGATATTTTCCTTATATATATATATATATAGAGAGAGAGAGAGATACCATGTCTTAAATTTTGTTATGTCTCTTGTCAAAAGAAGTTAAATAAATCGTAAAAGTTTACAAGGATGGTGATTGTCATAGGTTGAAAACAATTTAATGCATATGGCATGCCTTTTATCATTTTAAATTGAGCAAAATGGGATTTAGTAGCTATCCAATTTTATGAATAAAGTGAGAACTTACTGAAGCTCATCTCATAACAAACTTATATGTGAAATATTATTCCATGGATCAATTGGCACTTACTAATCTTTGTCTGATTGATTCCAAGTGTGATCATAAGAAATAGAAGATTATGATTCAGCATGCTCAAGAACGAAATGCTCAAGATATGGAGTGAATGTAATAAAGAATATATTTTTTATATTTGTTGTAATTGTTTTAGCAATATACTATAAAATGATTGAGTTTACCAAGTGTAATGCATTTATTGTCATTGCACACATACAAGGATAAGTTATGACTATGTGATTTCATGTTTACTTGAATTGGAAAGAAGAGATTATAAAGGAATTTCAAAGTTTAGACTTGGATCCTCATCACTATAGAATAAACATGTTAAATTATAGAAGATACAACCAAAGATCAATTAAATAGCATAAAACAATATGTATTAGAGCATGCACTCAAAGCTATAAACAGTTTTACTTATAATGAGTATTAAGTTTCTTTACTTCCTTAAATTCTAAATAAACTAAGTTTATCAAAAGCACACATACATTGAGCCTTGTATGTGTTCTCCATTTAAATTTTATAGTCTAAATAATTAAAATTATTTTATATATATATAATATATATATATATTTTCCTAATATTTTTTAATTAATATTTTAGTTTATCACTCTTAATTGTATTTCTTTACTAATTCAACATTTTTATAATGATTTTTTTTTTATTTTTTAAAAACATTCTCATGACCTATTGAAGAATTTATTAATTTTATGCTTGGCTTATACAACAATAATTTTTAATTAATTTTTTTTTTATTTTTAATATATAATTTTGCTTTAATATATAACGGTAAAAAGGTCATAAAGGTCATCTTACATCACATCAAGCATCAAGTATCAATTCTTTGATAAGTGAACGCCGAGGAATGGATTGAGGGTATTTATTGCCCCACCATGATATACTTAAAATTTGAGAATGACTTGATGCCAAAACTAACGGGAAAAAGACATGTTTTTCAAATCATTAATATTGTTGTTATACTATTGTGTTGAAGATGAGATTTGTGTGTCATTTTCTATGGAATAGTATGAAGATGTAGAAAATGTTTTTGGAAAAATGGTTGATTTAAATGGTGAATTGAGAGTTTTTAAATAAATACTTTTTTATATAATTTATCATAATTGAGTTGTGAGGTGTATCGGGTGGTATTGTAGTATATAAATATGTGTAAGTATTTATATGTTGGTTCAATTAAAAAAAATAAAAAGGTAAAAGTAATATAGAATAAATAAGGGAGAGATAAAAGTAATATAGAATCAATAAGGGAGAGATGTTGTAATGTACGTAAATGAGTGTAAGCATTTAAATATTGACTCAATTAATAATAAAAAGTTAAAAGTAATAAAAATAATAAAATTCAATTTGGTCCATAGGTCTTGGATAAATTGTGATTGTTGGTGGCTCTATTTAAGACACTCTTTTGATGTGAATTCATCGGTTCTATTCAACTCCCCCCTCAGAGTGATATATTGGACATAATGAAGTGCCGTCTTGCTAGCTTACAATATATTATATATTATATATATATATATTATGGTAATTCTATTTTACTAATAAAATTACAAACATTTTTTTACATAAACTAAAATCATAATATACATATCACATTAAAATATATAACATAAAAATAGTAGCTATAAATTAAGATCCATTTTACCATATAAATTAAAATAGTGGGTTTGTAACCATATTTAAATTTAATTAATAAGTACCTAAAAACTTAATATTAACAATAAACTTACAATATACCACAATTTTTAACCATGAATATTCACCTCCACTTTACCAAAATCTCATTAACTTGTAAATAGGTTTTGTTACCATGAATATTCACCTCCACTTTACCAAAATATCATTAACTTGTAAATAGGTTTTGTTACGATGCAATGGGCCAATACCATGGCTTATCAATACACATGCCCAAAAACCATAACTTATATATAATATATATTATATTTATATATATATATATATATATATATATATTAAACCGTTTGACAAAAATATATAAACCTCAATTTCACAAAAATATATCGGCCTCAATTTGCCACATGGAAAACTAGATTTGTTGGTCAATATATGACAATTCTAAGTTTTTGCAAACGAAAAAGGAACAACAATTGTACATAGACCACATGGCCATAAAACAGAATGTTATAAGATAGTCGCATGTCATCCCAGTCAGGTATTTGATAATGTCGCTGGAGTCGGGTCATTCATGCTCATACTAGGTGACACTGAGAGCTTAAAATCACATTGAATGTGTCACTCCATGTGAGCTAAGCGAGCTTCCAACCTATCCAGACATGCATGTAGTTTCCACAAGTTTTGATGAATATCATTTAGAAAGGGAATTATGACATTCTTGTCCTAGTTTTTCTCCTTTAAACTCATCCTAACAAGGTCATTAGCTTCTAATGGAAAGTAATAGAATTCATATATTGATACTTTTTTCCCCTAGTGTGACCAAGGTTAAGAAGCAAGTGGGAAACCTCCTCTAATACTTATGAGTCTAAGTAGGTTTTCCAGTGTTGAGTAACATGATTTTCAAGCCAATGGATCTCCTCTTGAGTATAAGGAGAGGTCACAAAGTGATAAGTAGTTGCCACCTCCTAGGCTTGTGACTAGACACATCACCAACTTTCCTAGCCATGTCTTCCATCCCCACTGTGACCACACATTCAATGGTGTGACATAAGGACCACAACAAACATTAAAACAGTGTAGTGTTAGGAATAAAAAACCCGCCAACTCCAAGGATGTTGATGAGGTAACGAACCCTAAAAAATAAACAACATTTTAAGAGACTTGGACGAATCTACTTCCCCCAAGACAACCATAAACCCAAGATCATCTAACCCCCACAAGTTATAGCCAGATTGGTTAAATAGAATTGAGGAATGGCAATAATAATAAGAGTTAGCATAACTTTCCCACCAAACAAGCCACCTAGAGATATCACCTAATAACTACTTCATTGAGGAGCAAAAAGACCAAGGTATAGGCCAACTCTGAAGGTAGTAGGATCCCTAATCTCAAAGGATACAAAACATCAACATTCCCTAGCAAAGACCCTTTAAGGGAACCTGCATGCACCAACAATATACATAAGCTGAGAAAATTAGTGCATTAAGCCAAGAGAAAGATGTTATATGGTTATAGTAGCATAGAAGATCCAAGGACGAGAAAATTAGAGGTCCAGAGTCTGGAATTTTCCCTATGCAACTTTTCTAACTGTATGAACAATTTACATAATTTCCATATTCTAACTTCGACCCCACAGTTGTGTTATCATCACCATATCCTATCTGATATCCACATCCCACCACTACTTAGAGAAATAGGCAATCGATGCGACTGTGAATTCCAATTGCAGCAGAACCTTTGACATTCCAATTCAATTCTAGAAAATCTCGCTTCTCATTCCATTTTTTCAGTTGAATAGCATAGCAGATCAATACTACCAAAATCCAGGAAGGAAAACTCCAATAGTAGGGGGGCGGGGAGGGGTTAACACACTCAAGGCACAAAATCCTCCCTCATTACAAGGAATAATGGAGGAACGATCCAAAACACAACTAGCCTTGAGACCAATGAAATAAGCCTTCACAAGCTTCATGCATAGGGGGCAGGCCACATCACCCCTCTCTTAATTACATTCAGAGTCTGTGGGGTGGCAGGCCCACCCTCCCCCCCACCCCCACAAAAAAAAAAAAAAAAAAAAAAAAAAAAAAAAAAAAAATAATCCCTTTTTCCAAGTGGTTGGGCACCCCCATGGGGGAAAATATTTAATTTATTTAATTTTATAGCATTTTTTAATTAATTCTAAAAAAATGTTATAATTACTTTTGAGATACCTCTATCCTCACTACTACTAAAAAAATTTAGTGGATATTCCATAGAGATTAAATCAAGATTTTAATAAAATTAAAAATGAGAATACATTTAGATATAGAGATGTGAAATTTATATAATGTAAATAATATTATTAAAAACCATCATAGAGCCATCTTAACTAAGGATCTATTAAGCGATGAGAGGAATCAAATCTCTCGAGGTGTGAACCTTTCCTCAGGTTTTGCTCTCAAAAATAAGTTTGCATCTTGAGAGATATGATCCCACTCGACGCTTGGTAGATCCAAAGTTAAGATGGATCTATGTTGGTTTATATTATTAATAATTTAGTGAATTCTGTTATCATTAATAAATAATAGTTTAATGTAAGGTTTTGAAAACATATATGATTTGGAGATAAATACTATATGGATATTTTATGTAAATACAAGATTTTTTTAATTAAATTAGTAAAATGTTAAATTAATATATATTTTTAGTAAAAGTATTTGTATTAAGGATGGTATGAGTGGAAGGAATCATTTTTATCTCGAAGCAAATGAGGAAAACTCCTTTGTATGGGGATTCAAAAGGGTCGCCATCAATCAAGTCGAAGCTTTTGCATTTTTTCAAGGTTTGAAGATTGTAAATGACATACAACAAAGGAGACTAACTTGCATTGTAGATTCAAATTTGGTCATTAAGTATATGCACAAAGGCTTTGATAAAAATCATAGTGCATTTTCAAAAGTATTACATAGAATAAACAAATAAGTGGCTAGGTTTGAGGAGGTAGAGTTCTTTCATATGTTAAGAACATTCAACTGGGACACAGATAGACTAGCTAATGAAGCAAGTAGACTTGATCACAGTTCCTTTAGAGACGTATATTGATTGTCAAGGTTCCCCATCTTGCAACTACATGTTTATCCTTAAGTTTAAAATTAAAAAATGGTTCATTAGGTCATTTTTTTCCATGGGTCACTAGGACATTTTCTCCCACTAACCATAAGGTAATTTTTTAAGGGTCACAATATGCATGATGAACGCATTCCATGTGAAATCTAATATTATGATTTTTTTAATTAAATTAGCAATATGTCAATTTAATAAACACTTCCACTTTTACTTAAAGCAATTGTATCAAGGGTGGTAGGAGTGGAGGGATTGTTTTATATCTTAAAGGAAATGAGGAAAACTCCTTTGTGTGGAGATTGGGAAGGGCCACCAACGATCAAGCTGAAGCTCTTATGTTATTTCAAGGTTTAAGGATTGTAAATGACATACAACATAGTAGACAAATTAGCATTGGAGATTCAAATTTTGTCGTGAAGTCTATGTTCAAAGGCTTTGATAAAATTCACAATGCATTGTAAAAAATATTCCATATAATAAATAAATAAGTGGCTAGGTTTATGGAGGTAGAGTTATTTCACATGTTTAGAATATTCAATTAGGAAGTGAATAAACTGGATATTGAAGAAAATATACTTGAACATGGTTCCTTTAAATACATAGATTGATTGGAAAGGTTCCCCATCCCCTAGCTGCATGTTTACACTCAAGTTTAAAATTAAAAAATGGGTTACTATGCAATTTCCTTCAACTAACCATAAGGTAATTTTTTTTAGAATAGCAATATGCTTGTTGAATATGTGGCATGTCAAATTTCACGTTAAGGACTAGTGATTTCAAATAATGAGTGGGAGTGTCAAATCCCATTTGCACAAGCAACATTCACTGAGAAGGTATAAGCAGCCACCCCTCCTCATAATACTCAATGTAGGTGGGATGGCTATGTAGGTATGTGGTGAATTAACATTTATAGTGCTTCATAAGCTATTCTTTAGTTGTAATTTTGTGGTTTTCTTGGATTAGAACTCCCTCGCTTGCTTCTAAACTCCTCAAGGTCTTGGTTCATGCTATTGGTCTTATGAGTTTAGAATAATTCTACATGTGCAGTTGTTTTTAATTTTATTACATTGTGATCCAATTTCTGTTTATGTGGTGGACTTTCTCAAGATTCATTGAAAGAAGGGATGGTAGTTTGATGATATTTTTTCTTTCAATAGGTGGGATTGGACAATTGTAGGTTCATATCCTATGGATGTGATGCTAATAGGTAAATGCATAATTTTTCATTCTAGTCATAGTGCAACTGGTAATAATTTTTTAGGTTGGGGAATAGAAGGAGACAAATCAGTTCAACTTATGGGAATAATTCTTGAATTAGGAATGACTCATGGGCATGCAAGTTGTTGCCCAAATTTTAATTTGGTAAAGATTAAGTGGATTCTCATATGGGTTGAATTTTCAGACGACCTAGCCACGAAGAGCTCTACGTGCGTGAGAGGAGCCGACACAGCAAGAGACTGCGCGTAGCACCATCGCCATGGCCCCTGGGGGGGCCGAGAAATGGATCCTCCCATTCCATCTAAGTTATCTACGTTCCGGGAACTGGTAGAAACATGCAACAAATGGCCAGCAACCAAAAACCAGCAGAAGTTTGTCAAAAGAATGGAATCCATCCCCACAATTGCTCTCCTGACCAAAGAACCCTATAAAGAGGCATTGAATCTAGTAGAAAGAGGGCTTATTGGACAGTTCATTGGGCTATGGCACTCGCCTAAAGCTGTAGATGCTTGGGTGCAAAGGAACTGGCGATATCTTGTCAAGGAAGGAATCAAAATTCACTTCCTAGGTAAAGGCTTCTTTGTATTCGTATTTGAAACAATAGAAGATAGGAACCTCGTATTCATAAATAGCCCATATTTCATGGGGCCTCAAGGTTTGTACCTGAATCAATGGACTCCAGACCTCGATCCGACACAGGATGTGCCCTCGGTTGTCCCTGTCTGGGTGCACTTGCCTCATTTACCTCTGCATTGTTGGAACCCAAAATCCTTAGAAACCACAAGCAATAAACTTGGCAAACACATCGATCGAGCAGAAAGGAGGGACCAGTACTCCTATATGATAATTTGTGTAGAATTTGACCTGGAGGAAGGCCTCCCTGAAGCCATAAAACTCATGATGGTTGACTGGTCTCACATCCAAGTGCTAGATTATGAGCAACTCCCATTTAAATGTCGACATTTCCATGGCTATGGGAACTTCACTAGACACTGTAAAAAGAAATTAGAGGAGGGGACCGAGAATGCGAAAGGAGATCAATGGATTCAAGTCCAGAAACTAGGAACAACTAAGAAAAACAACAAAAACAAAGGAAAACAAGTGTCCATGGGGGAGTGGTGCTCCTCCCATAGTCCAAGCGAAGGGGAGCACAGTCCCTCCAAGAGTAGACATACCCACCAATCCCTTTGAAATGCATAGTACACCAGAAAAACTCCCAGATCCAGTAGATAAAGAGGCTGAACAGTAGGCCATCACCATGGAAGAAGACAAAATGTAGGAGGAGACAAGCCCTTTCCAAACCTGAACTCCAAAAGGTGTCTTTAGTTCCCCAACCTGTGTAGATATGACAAGGAAGAAGACTTTAGAGATTTCGAGATTCTCGGAAAATGAGACAACTGAGAGCCCTTCAAAAAGAGTGAGGAGGAAATCTCATAGAGAGGCCAAAGAATAAGAGGCAGAGAGACAAAAATTACAAGGCAGCCATCCCATGATTGAGATGTCCATCGACATAAATACTAGAACCAGGCCTCCCAAGGGAGGTACTGCCCCTCCCTCTACTAGTAAATAATGTGATTAGTCTCTTGGAATTACAGAGGACTAGGGAATCCCTCAAAAGCTAAAGCAGTCAAGAACCTACTGAAATCAGAATTTCCCGAGATCCTCATGCTCCAAGAGACTAAAATAGAAGGGGAAGCCCTTCTAGAGCTTAGCAAAGTAAAATGGAAAACAAAATCTGAAAAAGCAGTAAGTGTAAGGGGCACATGCGGTGGGCTTGCCACTCTCTGGGAGGAACACAAGCTCCATCATGAGAGCTCCTTTTAGATGCAACACTGGATTTACACCGAACTCTGGCACCTTCCTAGTAATAATACCTTTGCTCTCTTTAATATTTACACACCTTTCCTCTATGTAGAAAAGAAAGACTGTTGGCAAACCCTGTACGATTTCCTTGAAGCTTACTCCCTCAAGAATATAGTTCTAGCAGGAGACTTCAATCTAATCCTTGACCCAGAGGAAAAAAGTGCAGAAATCAGCAGCAGGGACTACTTCCTTCCCTTCATGGAAGACCTGATTCAACAATGGGATTTACTAGACTTTAAGCAAAAAATAGGGCTTTACACATGGACAAATAACAGATTTGGGGCAGAGCACATTTCAGCCCATTTGGATAGATTCCTTCTTCAGAGTACCTTCCTCTCTGAAAAGAAGATCATCTCCACAAAAATTCTGCCCAAGTTGACTTCAAATCATAAATCCATTCTTCTTCTGCTGGAAGAAGAGGAAAATTTGGGGCCAATCCCCTTCCGATTCAACCCTCTCTAGGCAGACAGAGAAGGGTTTATGGATACATTCAAGAAGGCTTCGTCCATCCATGTTCTTGGATCACCCAGCTATGTGTGGGAGAAAAACCTAAAGGTCACCAAAACATCCTTGAAAGAATGGATAAAAAAGCCCACAAACTCCCCCACTAGTCATAGAAAACATATTATAAAGCAGTTTCTTGATTTGCAAAGGGGCCTGGAGCTGCAAGACATTACCTGCTTAGAAATTCAGATCGAGCAAGATCTCCAACTCAGCACTCTCTGATCATTCAGAGAGGAGGAAGAATCCTTGAGGCTCAAATCATGCAATCTCTGGCTTATGTCTGGAGACAAAAATTCAGCCTTCTTTCACAAGCAAATTCGAACTTAGCTTTCTAGAAACTATATTGCTGAAATCACCTCACCGGATGGGGTTGTTCTCAAAGGCACAACTCTGATAAAAGAGGTTGCAACCTCTCATTTCCAGCAACTGTACAAAGAAGAAGGCATGGATGATGATGAGGAGTCACAAGACTTCCTCAAGCATGTTCCAAGGCTAGTTAACAATGAGGATAACTCAATACTCTTGAAGCCCTTCACTGAAGACAAAATCAACAATGTCATATGGAAGATGGAACCAGACAAAGCTCCAGGACCCGATGGGTTTTCCATCCACTTTTATAGAATATGCTGGGAGATCACCAAGGTTGTTTGTATGGAATGATCAAAGGCTTCCTCCAAAAAGCCAAAATGGGAGGAAGCACAAACTCCACTTTCCTAGCTCTAATCCCAAAAGAAGCGAACGAGGTGGCGTTCGATTGCTTCAGGCTAATCTCGCTATGTAATGTATCCTACAAAATATTCACCAAGTTACCTGCAAATAGAATAAAGCTGATGTTGGAAAAACTCATATCTCCCAACCAATGTGGGTTTGTCAAAGGTAGGCATATCCTAGACAACATGATATCGGTGCAGGAAATCATCTATTCCAGCCATCAACACAAAGAGGATGGTATGATCATTAAGTTGGACATGGAAAACGTCTTTGATCAAGTAAGGCACTCTTTCCTCCTCCAAGTTCTTTCTACATTTGGTTTCAGTCCTGATTTTATAAAATTGATTAAAGCATGTATTGGAGAACCTTGGAGAGCCCCTCTAGTAAATGGCAGGCCAAAAAAGTACTTCAAAGATTCGAGGGGCATTTGGCAAGGCTGCCCAATGTCCCCCTTCCTGTACATTATGATGGCATATTCCCTGAGTCGAAAGCTTACATCAGAGAAGCTCAATGGGTCACTTCCACGTATCAGGGTGATAAATGGAACAACACTAATCAATCATGCCTTGTTTGTCGATGACTCTATCCTTATGGGAGGAGCCTCCATTAAAATTGCTAGGGCCATCAATGAGGTAATCCAAATATTCTGCAGAGTCTCTAGAGCTATGGTCAGCAAGAGGAAAAACATTGTGTATAGTTGGGTGGTAGACCAGCAAACTATTCTTAGGATTGCCCAAGCTCTGGGCTTCACAGGCTACGTCTCTTGGGACAAATTCAAGTACCTAGGCCTGCCTTTAAAATTTGGAACCAGCAAGGCCCCTCATTGGATGGAAATTATAAGCAAAATCAAGGCAAAAATGACTGCATGGGGCAGGCAGTGGCTTGCCACAACTGAAAAGCTCATTCTTATTAAAAAAAAATTGTCCTCCCTTCCTATCTACTAGGCTTCATTTATTTTAGCTCCAATAATGATCACCAAACAACTACCTAAGCTAATTCAAAATTTCCTATGGCAATGAGGAAAGGGGAACCAAAAAACAATTCACCTTGTAAGTTGGGATAGAGTGAAAAGGACAATATTTGAAGGTGGACTACAGGTAAGAGATCCTAGGTTGGTCAATTTGGCTTTGGGAGGTAAGATTCTTTGGAAAATATTCTCAAATCAAATACATCCTGTAAGTCAAGTTCTAATTAAAAAGTATCTAGACAGACTCTCAATAAATAATATGGATGAAGGAGCTTCCTACAAAGGAACCACGTTATGGAAGCTTTACAGTCGAGACTGGGAGTTCTTTAAAGACCATCTCTATAGAATCCAAGGAAACTGAAAAAGAATTGGGTTGTGGGAAGACAAGATCATGGACCTCCAACACCTAAACATTGCCCTTGAAATTGCAGATTTACGTGAATGGCCCATCTCGAAAGGTATTCACAAGCTTGTTGATATATGCTCTTGGGACTCTAGAGGGAACTAGAGAAATTGGGCTCATCATCACCCCCCTGACTGGAAGCTCTCTCAACTTCACCTCTTTCTAGGTAAGCTCTCTAGTCTGGCTCTTGTGCATCTCCATTCAAGGGACAAGTGGGGAAGACCAGAGCTTACTTAACACTGCAGGGCTTTGCAGCTCTTCAAGAACAACAACCTCATATTCACTCTACAACACTTTGGCAACATGTTTGGGACCCCTTTGGTCTCCCAAAAATAAATTTCTTATGTTGGATTCTCATGCACAGAAGAGTCCTCACTGGAGATAATTTAGTGAAACGTGGAATTATCAAACCCCATAGATTCCCTCTCTGCTGCATGGGTCAAGAAATGATTGAACATCTGTTCATCGACTACCCCTTCACTCAAGAAGTATGGTTGCAAGCAATGTTGGGGCTCAACACCCAAATTCCAGTGCAACTTTCAGTAGTTAGTCTCTTCATCTCATGGAAAGAGCGTTATCCTCACACTCTGAAGAGAAAATCAACATGGGCCAAAATCTAGAATTCAATTCCAAAATACATCTACTGGGGAATTTGTTTAGCTAGGAATGAAGCCATCTTCAACAATAGATTACAATCCACCAATGTGGTGACTGCCAAAGCCAAAGCTTTGCTACTGGAAACATACAAAAATAGACCTCATAAGTCAAACAATTCTCTCGTTCCTGAAGAGAGCAGTTGGCTAGGTGAGTCCCTGAGGCAGGCCAGCAATAAAAAGAACCCCAGCCGGCCTTGCCTTAACCCAGAGTGGTGGCTTCGAATCTCTGAGTTGTATTTTCAAAAGTGGTGGAAAAAACATGGAAAAGTTTCGATATTCTTTGACAGAGCCTCCAAAGGAAACCTGGGGATATTAGGGGCAGGGGGAGTGATCTACTCCTCAAAAGGGCACAAAAAGGACAACTTCAGTTGGGGCCTAGGACAGAGCACTAATAACCAGGTTGAGATTCTAGGATTGCTCAAAGCGTGTCAGCTTGCTCAGGGGAACAGAGGGGAAAACCTTCAAGTCTTTCGTGATTCAGAAATCCTGATAAAAATTCTAAACACGGGTGATCAACTTAGTAGCTCAGCGCTCAACAAGACCCTTGAGAGCCTAAGAAATCTGTTGCAGAACTTCACTACCTGTTCATTCTACCATGTCCTCCAAACTCTGAACAAGGAAGCTGACATAATGGAAAATAAGGGATGTCTATTAGCTCAAGGCTTTCTGTCAAAGAATGATGAAGCAACATAAAGGCATCCAATCCCTTACAGAGAAGACCAGCAATACAAGGTCAAGGTAGCCAATGTTTTTCTCTCCCTATGCAATTTCTCTGCCTCCATGAATGTCCAAAGCTTGGTGTAGGAAGCATACATCTGAACCTCATCTGAACGCTGAAGATTGATGCTGATCCATGGCCTTGTTACATGTTGACAAACATTTTTTAAACGATGATGACCATAGACAATGCACTACAATGATTCATCGCTACTCTAGAATTATAAAACAAACCTCACAACGGGCTAGACACAGCTAACGTGATCATCACTTAAGCATTTAACTCTCAGATAGTGAGATAATGAAACAACTCAGTTCATAAGCAGAGGATACCGTCTGTCGAGCTGTTGGAATCGATTTTGGGCAATGTCAGGTTTGCCTTATCCTACCATAGAAAATTGGAATAGGATCTTTAGATGTCTCCCTTGTTTTTAGGTTCCTAAGCGCTAATCAATGAACTCTAAGTAATCTCATAAGAATCAATTGTATCAGCGTATGCCCAATGGATAGAGCTGGATTATGACGATTCTGAATCGCTAGAAATCATACAGTTGAAGCTCATTGTAATAGGGGTTGTTTGTCATAGTCCCAACCTTACTTCTTAACAAAAATCAACCATTCTTGCTAAAAAAAAGAAGTGGATTCTCATACGTTAAGGAGTCAATATTTTTGGGAAAAAGTGGTCATTTTGTTATACCAAACCAAGTGCAGACCTAGGAGGAAAATAGGGATGGTAAAATTACCCTATTAATGGAAGTTGTACAACATCAACTTTCCAAATTGCAAGTTAAGTGTGCTAATCTAAGGCATATGGTTACTGACATGGTTAATGTTCACAATACGACATATGTAATGGCTCAATTATTTGTAGGTTCCCAAAGTAGTAAGGAGAGTGAAATGATACAAAAGTAAATGACAAATCTGGAAATGGAGCCTATGTAGTAGAACTTAGTCAGTATCAAATTGAAGTTAAATTGATGCAAGATGATGTAAAGACTATCCAAGATTTTTCTTTTGTTTTCTATTATATTTTTTAAATTATATTCACAATCAAGTGATTATGTTACAATATATCCTTATTGTGTCACTCTCTAGCCCAGTATGGGGGACATGTTGTAGTGGTTGTACAATGAGTTTAAAATGTAAATTTCAATTATATTCAAATTATATGTTTTAATTAATTAAGTTAGGTCAATTGAGATTAAAATGTGTATGAGTTTTTGTTTAAAATGGTAAGAATTTGGTTAAAAAAATTCAAAAATTTTAGTAAGAATGAATTATATTTTTGATAAAGGGGTCTGGTAGCTGGCTCAAAGCAAATTGGGTTGAGGAGAGCTAGGGTTTGCAGAAGAAATTAAGTGTTGGGCACCATGGAGGGGCGTAAGGGGGGGAGTTCCACTTCCTCCTACATTCGGGCAGTGTCCAGTCATGGCAAGAAACTGCAAGAAGCTAAAACAGGTATTTTAGGAGGAGGAAAATAGGACAATAGAGACACAAATGAGCAGGAGAATAGGCGGGAAGATGTCAGAAGAGAGAGAAGAATCGAGGAAGAAAATCAGAATTCAGACACCAAAAAACAAAATGGACCGTGTAAGCCTAGGACAACTATCACACCCAGAGTGGTGTTGAGTGATCCAACGCTATAGGTGCATAGGGAACACATGGCGACTTACGTAGTCATTTGTAAATTCATGGGGTTATGGCCAACAGAGAAGGCATTACAGGCATGGATAAAGAATCACTAGAAACCTAAAGGGGATATAGACCTACACCTTGGGTCAAAGGGCTTCTTCACTGTAGTATTCACTAACATTGAGGATAAAGACAGGGTGTTTGAAGGAGGGCCCTACTTCTATGCTACTATAGGCCTTTATATGAGGCCTTAGATGATGAATTTTGTCCCGGAGTGAGAGACATTCACTTCGGTCCCGGTTTGGGTAAGACTCTACTCCTTACCACTGGATTATTGGCAGCTAGAATCATTAACAACAATAGGAAATAAACTAGGGGGTTTTGTAAAAACATCTGAGGCCATTAGGCGGGGAAAGTACACATCCTTTTCCCGTATATGCGTGGAGATGGATCTCTCCAGAGCTCTACTCAATGAAGTGATTCTGGAAGTTTTTGATGAAGAATGGGTACAAGCGGTGGACTATGAGCATGTTCCTTTCAAATGCCACAAATGCCATGAACATGGGCATCTATTTAGGGATTGCCCTCTAAACAATATAGAGAGCATAACTAAAGCTACCTCAGGGAAAGAAACTGATAGCTTTCACAAAGTGGGAAATAAAGGTAAAGGAGGGAGAAAGTTTTAAAAAAAATCAATGAGGAAAACCAAACAAGCCAGAATAGGTACAAGGTACTAGAAGAAGAAGAAGAGGAGCAAGAGAAGGCAAATCAAACTCTGCAGGACAACCCAAGGGAGAAGGAAAAGGAATAAAATATGGAGGACACACATGACAACAACCAACAAAAGGAGGATCTGCTGAGTACCATGGAACTTGATAAGGACCAAGAGATGACCCCGAGTGAGGAGGAAGCGGAGGATCATGAACTGCAGGATATTCTCGATAGGGAGCATCTAGATCTGGGAAAATTCTTGGAGCAGGGAACCACAAAAGGAATGGGTTCGCTACCACAAGAGGATTTCAATAGAGTGCAGTAGCTGCTTCTGTGGAGAACCCAGGCAAAAGGGTTGTGAGTTAAAAGAAACCTCGATAGTCAAGATAATGAAGGGGTGAAAACTATGAATACAACATCGAGACTAGCTCCTAGGAACCCAGGAAGGAAAAGGGTAGGAAAAAACAGAATGAGTTGCTAATAGAATGTGGAAAACTGATGATAGATTCAGGTAAGATGAAAAACCTAACTAGTTACTCTTTTACAAATCTTTCTTAATGAAGCTCACAACATGGAATATTAGGGGTCTAGGAAGTAAAAGGAAACAAAAGAATCTTAGCAATAGAATGAAAGAAGAAAAGCCAGATATGATTTTCATCCAGGAAACTAAATGTTCAGTCGAAAAAATAAGAGAAATACACAGCAAATGGCTAACTAGATATGAGTTTCTAGAAGTCAGAGCAGACAAAATAGCAGGAGGTATTCTCACACTTTGGAACCCCCAGAAACTAGGTATCTTGGACGTTGAAGCATCTAGGAACTACTTATTAGTGGTCATTCAACCTTTGTGGGACAGGGAAGTTTATTTAATCACAAATGTTTATGGTCCACAGAAGCCTGAGGACAAACTCAGATTGCTTACTTCACTGGAGGATCTAAGAGACGGACATTCAGGAATACCATGGATTTTGGGAGGGGACTTTAACATGATCAAGTCCCTGTCGAAAAAAGAAAGGTGGAACCAGATCACTAGGAAGAGACTACATAGCTTTTCAAAATTTTATAAACAATATGAGGTTAGTAGACACAGAGACAAGTAATGGCCTCTTTACCTAGAATAACAAAAGGGGAGGAGAGTCTCAAGTAGCCTCAAAGCTAGACAGATTCATTATCTCAAAGGACCTTATACTCACAGGCTTTGACATGTCAGCAATGATACTCCCTTTTGGTGGCTCAGACCATTGGCCTGTTCAACATGAGGTGTCCTGTATAGGAACTCCAAGAAACAGACCTTTCAGGTTTGAAAATATCTAGCTCACCCATCCGAACTTTATCAGCAATATTAAAAAATGGTGGAAAGAGGATATACAAATTCAGGGTATGAGAATGTTTCTCTTGCATAAAAGATTGAAGCATGTTAAGATCAGGCTCAAAGATTGGAATAAGAATGAGTTTGGCAACATTTTTGAAGCCAAAAAAGTTGTTGAAAGGAAGATACATGAATTTAATAAGACCCTTATCACTGATGGATTCAATGAGGGAAGAAACGAACAAGCTAACAATCATCAGCAGGAATGGGAAGAATTATGCAAACAAGAGGAAATATTCTAGAGACAGAAATCAAGAGTACAATGGCTAAAAGAAGGAGATAGAATCACAAGGTTTTTGCACAAGTCATGGATCACAGGTCTCACAACAGGATCTCAATAATCAAGGATTCTCGAGGAAACCAACTCAACACCCACAAAGATATAGAAGCGATGTTGGTTCAACATTTCCAAGGCATAGCAGAGGAACCTCTCTTAGACAGATCACAATTCATCAATGACTTCACAAAGCACATTCCTAAGCTTGTGACAAGAGAAGATAATTATAATCTAAACAGGCCTGTGAATGAAGAGGAGGTCAGCGAAGTCATCAAAGACATGCAAAATGGGAAGGTGCCAGGTCGAGATGGTTTTAATGTTGACTTCTTTAAAGCATGTCGGGGTATTGTCAAGTAGGACATCCTTGATGTGGTGGAGGATTCCAAGAAAAGTAGAACTGTTTTGAAGGTGCTCAATATATCTTTCATTTCCTTAATTCCAAAATAGGATAATGCTATGACACCAGACATATTTAGACCTATATCTTTATGCAATGTGGTGTATAAAATAATTTCCAAAATAATTGCCAACAGGCTTAAACCCCTTCTACCAACTCTAGTTTCTGTGGAGAAAACTGGGTATGTGGAAGGCAGACAAATTCTCAACAATATCATTCAAGCTGATGAGGTGGTTCACTCTCTTATAAGCAATAGGTAGGCAAGAATGATTATGCAACTTGACCTAGAAAAGGCATATGATAAGTTAAATTGGGCCTACATAAGGAAATTTTTTTCGCTTATGGATTTGACCATAACTGGGTGAGATGGGTAATGGCCCTTGTAACTACCTCTAGTTTTTCTATCCTGGTAAATGGTTCTCCATCAAAACCCTTTAATCCTTTGAGAGGTCTCAGATAAGGAGATCCTCTCTCCCCCTTCCTCTTTATTCTCATGATGGAAGGACTACGCCTAGCCATCAAGTCTACCAAAGAAGAAGGTAAGATCTAGGGTCTCAAACTAAACGGGAACGGAAATGCTTTGACCCATCAACAATTTGTGGATGACACTATGCTACAAGGCATACCTATGGTCAGGAAAATCTAGCCTACAAACAAATCCTCAAAGACTTTGCAATGGTTGTGGGCACAGAGGTAAGCCTCTCCAAATCAAATATTCTCTTTTTTAACACTAACATTGCTATTCAGAGAAATATCTCCAGAATTCTAGGCTTTCAAAGAGATATGTTACCATCCAAATATTTGGGAGTACCACTAATAGACAAACCTCTGAGCAAGACAGTCTGAGAGCCTGTGATTAATAAGCTACAGGACAAGACACATAAATGGACAAGTAGGTCTTTAAACTTAGCAGGTAGGCTTGTGCTTACAAAAGATGTCCTACAATATGTTCCCATATTCATGTTCTCAGCCCTTCTAGCTCCAAAAGGAGTCATGCAACTATGCAGAAATATCCAAAGAGATTTTCTTTGGGGTAAAGGGGAAGAAAAAAAATGGGCCTTGGTAGCCTAGGAAAAGATTTGTAAACCTAAAACACATAGAGGTTTGGGACTGGATGATCCCGAGGTGTTAAACAAAGTTTTGGGGTCAAAACTATGGTGGAGATGGCTAAATATTCAACTACCCCTTGGGCACAAATTTGGAAACATAAATATACAAACAATTAGCGAGACAGAGATCACATTAGAATGTCTAGAATCATCAAAGGCTCCCACATCTGGAACAATGCTACTGTTCAAAAAAATAGTTTCTAGGAAATTAGAGATGGAAACCTTGCATGGTTTTGGGAGGATAAGTGGCAACAAGAACCTAAACTGTTGAGAGAAGACTTTGCAAATCTCAAGAATGATACTGACATCAAAAGGTTACTCGGAGTAAATTAATTTTGGGATCAGGCAAATAACGGAGTAAAATGGAGTATATGGAAGGAACTGGATTACAAGGATAATGCTCTCTTGAAGGCACAGGATGAAGCTCTAACAGCCATCCTAGAACAAAGGAAGATCCTGATATCAGCTGATTCAGACTAGCTGAGATGGGGCAATAACAATGAAGGCACCTTTAACCTTAAAGAGGCAAAACTCATAGCCCTTGGGCTTGACTCGACAAACCCAAATTGGGTTTGGAAGAATTTATGGCAGCACCAAGGATGGATAAAAATTAGAATGTTCATGTGGTTAGTGCAGCATAAGAAAATTATTACCTGGGAAAACCTCTGGAAAAGAGGTGTATCTGGCCCATCCAAATGCTAGCTATGTGAATCATAAGAAGAAACTGTGAATCACCTTCTCAACCTCTGTACGTTTACTTCCACATTGTAGAATGGGATTGCTTCAATTTTCATACAAACAGATAGGGACATGGGAAACATCACCAGCACCCTGAAGAATTGGAGGAAAAACTTCTCTGATTATGAAACAGTCAAAAAATCTTGGGCTTTAGCTCCAAGATTCTTAATCTAGGATGTTTGGAAAGAATGCAACAATAGAATTTTCAAAAACAAAAAAGGTTCTTCCCAGAGCATCATGGAACAAATTTTAAGACATCTCAAGGAGACAGTAGGAACTCTTACACAAAAACAACCTATCAATCACCCTTTAGAATACGATGTGCAGATACTACTAGAGTTGGGTATGCAAGGGCTTATTCCTCAGGGAAATAACAAAAATACAAATCAAATTGTTGCTGATAAAGACTTCTAGCACCCTCCCCCTCAAGGATTTATGAAATGCAACATAGATGGGGTCTCAAAAGGAAACCCAAGCATGGCTCGCTATGGGGGAGTGATAAGGGTTGAAAAGGGTTGCATACACTTCATTTTTCATTGTAATTTGGGGAAAGCCACAAATAATATGGCGGAGCTCATGGCCCTTGAGCAATGCTTAGAAATCCTAAGGGACAAAGATCTTCATAACATCATAATTGAAGTAGACTCTGAGTTGATTATCAATTCAGTCAAGAAAATCTGCTATGGCTCAGCGCCGAAAAAAGTTTCAAGACATTAGAGGCTTCTTCAGGTCTATCAAAGGATCCAATCCCACCTTCAGAACATGAGAACCCTAAGTTTCATGCATGCGCGATGGACATCTAACAAATTGGCAGACATTTTAGCTAATGAAGGAGATCTCTATGCTAAAAGTATCAATAAATATAGATGGAAAGAGGTCCCCCGGGGCAAATTAAGGGATGAGTGTCTCAAACAGGAAAATGTGGACAGAGAGCCCTATCAGAATAGGGGATTCTAGCAAATTGCAAAGTTCTGAAACTAGTTGATGTATAGTCTTAATGAAGCAACAATCTAGGGATATTTATGAAAAGAATATCCAGTCCTTTGTTCAAATTATTAGCCTAGAATAGGAGTTGGGTTAGCGAGCGTTCGGTTAGTAAAAATTGTGGCATTCTGATCAAAGCTGCATGGAAATGGCACAAATGTGTCTCTCAGCTGAATGGTTGGCAGTGGGTGCAATGAATCTATGGTAGTTTGAGTTATGCTACAGTTAAGGTGGTTTTCGGGTTTTCGGGCATCCTCAAAACCCGAAGCGGTTTTCCAAAAATTAACCTGATGACACTAAACATTCAACACATGGCTCAAGGAGGAGAGAGATTACTGCCTTCATCGGGCGGGTATTCCTCCTACTTCTTTTCAGCTCGATATTCCTCACAGTTGTTGGATCAAGTAGTTGCAGATCAACGGCCTAGGTTCAATATGCATGTTGGTGGGTCTGAGGTATCTTCCTGGCTTCCATAGCGAACCCAAGATATTTATACTGTGGTCTCTATTTCCTCTGTGGGTCTGCTTTTAGTTTTTTTAGGATTCACGTGTTTTCGTGTCGTTTTGATCCTCGACCATTTGACCTTG
Source organism: Pinus taeda (assembly GCA_000404065.3). Classification (NCBI taxonomy): domain Eukaryota; kingdom Viridiplantae; phylum Streptophyta; class Pinopsida; order Pinales; family Pinaceae; genus Pinus; species Pinus taeda. Next base: position 62,303 of record APFE030788647.1, read on the forward strand.
GATGATGGTTCGAGCAGTTTTTGGGCCCTAGGCCCGGTTCTCGAGCCGTTGGCCCTTTTCCCAAAGCTCAAAGTGATAGCTAAATTCTTTGGCCCTATTCTCCTTTGGGTTCGATGTATTTTATGTAATCTATTTTATACATATAAGTCAATAGAAGGATCGACTCTTTCTTCAACAAAAGAAAAGAGATTAAAACATATAACATATATATTGTGCTTCTATGAAGACAAGGGCCGAGGTATTAATCTCTTCTATTGCTTCATAGTGGGGGGTTAAGGTCTTATAAGCTTAAGGATTTTTTTTTGAAGGGTTTTAAGTGATAATCAATACTACCATCAAGGACTTCTTCTGAGCAAGGTATGTAGGGTTTAAATGTTTTTTTTAATATGTTAAATGCATTTCATGTTATTTTTTGTATTATACTTAATATGGGATGAAATAATAATAAAAAATAATGAATAATGAATATATAGTTTACCGCAGAGCTTCAATGTAATTTACCCCATAATTTACAATAGAGCTTGAGTGCAATTTACCAATTTACCGTCAAGCTTCAACTTACATATGAGTTGAAGCTTGCTACTCTACTTGAATCCAAGCTCCTCCAAAGACATTAAACAAATCAAGAAAGAGAGGGTGCTTTGTATCTTTGACAGATACCATGAACCTTTCTTTCTTACCAACTAGAACATGAATGAATCATTTTCTAACTCCTACTCAACATTTATAAATTTCATATAACCGTAGTGGACTTCGACTAGAGTGATAGCGAACCATTGTGACTAATGATGGCCCCAAATATATAACCATGACAATTGGTTATTTTTGTGCGATTTAAAATGAAATATTGATTAATTTAAAGCTTGATAATATGTGGCTTCTTTTTAAATTTTATAAATTTAAATGAGATAAAGAAATTATGTATATGTAGAAATTAATGTGTAGATTAAAAACGTATATGTAGAAATTAATGTGTAGATTAAAAATTGCTCATGAAATTTGTTAAATCACAAGACTTGAAGCTACTCTACTGATATGTGAAATTTAATTTACCATCTAGAACAAGAATCATAGACATGCAAAAATAAACATCACACATGCACATAGATTTATCTAGGGGAAAGCAACTGCTCAAAACACCTTACTATCTATATTGCATTAATCAGAGAATAGAGATGAAATGCATATGCTTGCTCAACCTTGAGCACACCCTGCAAGTGTATATTTTGTCCTAAGCCTGAGTAACTAATTATAACCAACACTTAGCTAATTTTCAAGCCTTCCAAGCTCTTATTTCCTTGCATTTTTTCCTTGGGAATTTGGCCCCTAATTTTTAGGAATTTCCCACTATTGAATTGCGTAATTCCCTAGGGTTCTTCCTCTGACCGCATACACCACTTGTACACATTGGAATATGCCACAAGTGGAAGTACATTGCCTTGGAATCTCCATCTCAATTGGTTAACTCGAATTCCCTGCATGCAAAAATTATTTTGGGTTGATTGATCAGTTAACTGGTTTATCACTGAGTTTGGTTGAAGTTCCACTTCCATAACTTGACCTTCACTATTTCTTCTAACAATTGGAACTAGTTACACTGACAATAACTCAAATTAACTGAGATAGATTACTAAAAATTATCAATCAAACATATTGAACTGAACTCAAGCTTCCCCAACTCTATTTAACTAAGTTAACTGAGTTACAAGTTCCATGTCACCTTAATTAACTACCTCCAAGATTTCTGCTGAAATAGAAATTTGAATTTTCTCTAATTTGACCAAGGTAAAGTCAAACTGAGATTTTCTTGATGCGTTTTCAACACCCCCTCTGTTGGTAAGGTTGGAATTCATGTCAAACGGTCATGATAAGGAAACTTGTTGTCATTAAGCTGATTTATTAATGTTGATGAACATTGTTGATGTCATTGCAAAGGCTAAAAGTGATTTGAAGTGAAAAGGCTATGATAATCAATGTGAAGACTGAACATTGTCAAATGGAACATAAATTATTGAGACAAAAGCTAAAAAATATATGCTTTCATTGAATAGAAAAATGTATGATACAAAGTAATACAAATTTTATTTGTCTCTTGTAATCATTACTAGTTGAGTTGTTTTATCTCAGCTTTATTTTATATTACAATTTTTTTTTTTTAGAACTGAATATGGAGAGACAAGCTTGTGAACAATTTTAGAGGACCAAGAGACAATGTCTCATTTCATTTACCTGCAAAGAATACAAACAACCAATAAGGCATGCTCATAAAATATACATTGTTGAATGGAAAGAGAACTTTTTGAAGTGAAGTAGTTTGCATGAGAAAGTTGATGAGCAATAGCAGAAGAGACATAGAGTTGAAAAGGAGAAGCAATGAATATTTGTAGTAGACTTAATAGTGGAACTGTATATCAAGTAACCAACTCTTTTGTCTTGATATTGTGATTGAGAGATTGATGTCCCTTTCTATGTTGTAGCTTAATATAGAACAGGTTGTAGCCTGTTAAGGTAGGAGCCTTTTGTGGGTTGTAGCATGCAGAAAATTTGTGGGAGTTGGAGCTTCCTTTGAGGTAGGAGACCCTTGCTGGTTGGAGCCTACAAAAATATGATGTAATAAGGAGTAGTAGCTTTCCTTCACATCACTTTTGGCCTAAAATTCATAGTTTTCTACCTTCGGGGTTTCCACTTATATCTGGGGTATTCATGTATTGGTTCTTAAATGTTGTATGAATGTTATTGAATTTTGGATAAGTATATCTGCAAATTTCTCTCTCTAAAAGATGAAAAAAGGTGTCCATTAATAATAGAGCATATACATAAACCATTAGTTGCATAAGAAGAAAATTAAGTCGAGCAAAAAGTAAAGTTTTAAGTTATTGATTCACCCTCCCCTCGGTCAGTAATTTCCAAACATAAATATCAATTGGTATCAGAGCCAAGTTACTTTGGTAGGAGTCTACCAACTGGAAGGAGGTCCAAAGTCAGCAAAATGGGTAGTTAAGAAGGATGCCCAACATATAAATCCATCTATTTACTGGTACAAACTATGCCTTCTAGAAAGTGAGAATGAAAACATATTTAATGTCTCTTGGAGTATAAGACTGGGTTGTTGTGATGGTAGAGTATGAAGAACCAAAGGAAACAACTAGTGAAAAAGATGTCAAACTAGATTTTATAGCTAATGAAAAAGATATGAATGCACTTCTTAGTGGTATATGTGAGTCTGAATTTATTAAAGTAATGCATTGTCAAACAACCAAATATATCTGGGTTAAATTACAAAATATTCATGAAGGGGATAAAAAGGTAAATATGGCCAAATTACAAGTATATAAAATGTAGTTTGAGACCTTAAAAATGAATAAAGATGAAGATATAGCTAAAATGATTTTTAAGAGTTGATGAACTCATAAATGTCATGATAGGTATAAGAGAAACAATTAAAGAAAGTGTAATGGTTCAGAAAATATTGAGGTCATTACCTTCTAAATTCAATCCTAAGGGTTCAAATATAGAAGAGACAACAAACTTTGAGACTTTCAAGAGGGATTGACTACTTAGTTCTTTGATATCATATGAGATGAGAATTCCAAAAGGGAAGTTAGTCACTAGAGAGGCAGCTTTCAAGGTAGACAAATCCATAGAAGAAAATGAATGTTCATGCTCAGGTTCTGATGAAGAAGAAGCAAAATTTGTGAGAAGGTTGAAGAAAGGTACAAGTAAGTACAAATGAAAACTTCCATTTAAGTGTTTTAATTGTGGAAGAGTGGGGAATTATGCCTTAAAATTTCCTTATAAGAAATAATAAAACCATCCTAAAGGAAAAGGAAAGAACAAGTCTAATAAAATGCAGAAAGAGAAAAGGTTTAAAAGAAAAGGCTTCTATGCTCAAGAAGATAGCAATGCATTTGAAAGTTCCAATGAATCCTCTAGTGAAGATGGAACTAGTGAATTCATGTTGATGGCCTTGGAAGAACTTGAAAAAAATATCCATGAATATGAAGAAGAAGAGGAAGGTGAGGTGGGTATTGAGGGGGAGTTGGTCAGTGCCCTGGATGAAATAGAAAGGATTAAAGTAAATAATAGAAAGTAGAAAGAGATCCTATTGAAATATGTAAAATAAGAATAAAATTTAGAATGCATTATCAAGTTGAGAGTTGAACTTGAAAAATCAAAGAAGGTGGAATACATTTTGATGTAACAGATAAAAGAGAAAATCCAAGAGTGTGAAAGATTGGAAGAAGTGGTGGTAAGTCCGAAGAAGAGGCTAGAGAAGGCACAAACTGTATTAAACAAGAATATTGATCAGATAATAGGGTTTGAAAAATTCTATGTGATATTAAATGCTCAGAGGTCTCCACTCATAAAGACTTGGTTAGGCTATAAAGGAGAATCTAGTGAATCCAAGGCAGATGATAAAAGGAAAATGACTTTCGTAAAAGCTATTAGGGGAGACAATGGTAGTTCACATCAATCTAAGAACAAAAATTTTAACAACACTTCAACATAAAATCAACAGTTTCAAAGAAACACTTCTGGAAAAGTACAGAAGACAAAAGGAATGAACAATCAAACAACAAAATATAAGAGACCATACTTCTTCAAGAGATAGGATGATCAAATGTCAAGATGGTTATATTCTCAAATACATCCATTACCAAGTACATATATTTTTTCTATGGATATCATTACTACTGTAAAAAAATTTGGACATAAAGCCATAGATTGTAGAGCTTATGACAGAAGAATTGATTTGGAAAATTCTAAGAGAATTAAGGCTAATAATGGATTCACAAAAATTAAAACAAACATGAATCTAGACAAAAATGCATTTGCTCCTCTCCTTGATATCATTATATGTTCCTATTGTCACAACTTTGGGCACAAGTCATATGAATATCAACTTAAGAAAATAGACTATCATCTCAAAACTATTATAGAACATATGGACGTATGCAATGGAGAAAGAAGAAGGATAATTTTTTTTTATAAGTGTGACCTAGTTCTATATGCTCAAGATCAAAATAGTAAATGGTACGTGGATAGTGGATGCTCTAGACATATGATAGGAGATAAAACCAAGTTTGCATCCCTAGATGAAAATAAAACTAGAAATGTCACATTTGGAAATGATGAAGCAAGAAGAATTAGAGGAAAGGGCACATTTAGTCTGAATAATGGAAGAGGAAAGGCTCAGGACGTATTGTTTGTTGATGGTCTATAACATAATTTATTGAGTGTAAGTGAGATGTGTGACAAAGGTTGTGATGTCCTATCCAGAGCTCAAGACTGTGAAATCAGATCAACTACTATGGGGAAGATTCTGGCTAAAGGAGTTCGAACAAAGAATAATGTGTATATCTTGAAGGAAGAAAATGAAGAATGCTACATCAAAAAACAATATGAATCTTGGCTATGGAATAGGAGATTGGGGCATATTAATTTTGATCACATTATCGGGCTTAGTAAGAAGAAAGAAGTCATAGATCTTCTAGCAATAAATAAGTCTCAAAACACTACCTACAAGTCATGTCAAATGGGAAAACAAACTCGAAAATCATTCAAAGGCAAGGATAAATTTTCAAGTAGTAAGCCTTTGCAAGTAGTTCATATGGTTTTGTGTGGGCCTTCTAGAGCAGAAGCACCAAGTCCAGGAGAAAAATATTTTATGTTGATAATTGATGACTATTCTAGATTGACATGGGTGGCATTTCTCATCAATAAGTCAGAAGCATTTGAGAAATTAAAAAAATTCAAGGCATTGGCATAAAATCAAATATGATGCAAGATAAAGTGTGTAAGGTCAGATAGAGGAGGTGAATTTTCTTTAGATGATTTTGCAGACTTGTGCGATGAACTTGGCATAAAGCAACAATATACTATTGTAGGCACACCTCAACAGAATGGCACTGTAGAAATATAGAAAAAATATGTTAAGAAAATGGCCAAAGTCATGATGCAAGAAATAAATATTCCTTAAACCTATTGGACAGAAGCGGTACATACAACAATACATATTCTCAATAAGGCACATCTCAGACCAAATTGTGATAAGACGCCTTATGAGTTGTGGCACTGGAAGCCATCATCAATCAAGCATTTTAAAGTGTTTGGTAGTAAATATTGTATCAAAAATAATGATGAAAAGATAAGGAATATTGATACTTGATCAGGTGAAACAATATTTCTGGGATATTCATCAAAAAGTAAGGGATATAGGTGCTATAATGAAAAATTTCATAAGATTTTTGAATGCATAGATGTAAAGTTTGATGAAGAACCACCTCATCATAACAAAAGAACAGGTTTTATTAATCCTCGAGATCATCACCATCATGACAGTAAAGAAAATAAAGTACAATATGAAGACTTAGAAGATACATAGACTCATTCAAAATGACCCTCAAGACATACTCAAAAGAATCATCCTGAAAGTCAAATTATTGTGAAGGAGTACAAACGAGGAAACTAGCAAAAAAAATAGACCAAGTCCAAATTGATATGATGTCACAGATTGAACCAAAGAACTTTGATGAAGCAAGAAAAGGCAAAAATTGAATAGATGTTATGAATGAGGAGTTAGACCAAATTGAAAAGAACAAGACTTGGAAACTAACACCAAGACTAGTTGGGAAGAATGTCATTGGCACAAAATGGGTATTCAAAAAAAAGATGAATGAACATGGTCAAATTGTTGGAAACAAAGGCATTCAAGTGTACAATGGTTACGTAAAAGAAGAAGGTATTGACTATGAAGAAAATTTTGCACCAGTTGCGAGATTGGATGCAATCAAGATATTTTTGGCCTTTTCTTGTTATAATGGTTTCAAAGTATATCAAATGGAAGTGAAGTTTGATTTTCTAAATGGAAAACTTGACGAAGAAGTCTACATGGAACAACGAGAAGGATTTTCATTGTAAAATAAACCTAATAATGTTTTCAACTTAAAGAAGGCATTGTATGGTCATAAACAAGCACCACGAGCATGGTACTTTAGACTAGACAAGTACCTTCAAAAACAGGGTTTCAAGAGACGAGGAGATGATAGTAACTGTACATAAAGGTTGATGGATATGAATTACTAATTGTGGTTATGTATGTGGATGATATTATATTTGGAAACAATACTTATTATCTAGTAAAATGGTTTGCTGAAGAGATGAAGTTTGAGTTCGAGATGTCAATGATTTGATAACTTAACTTTCACCTAGGGATGAAAATCCTACAAAAGTATGGAGACATATTAATTTCTCGAGATAAATACCTAAAAGATATGTTGAAAAACTTCCAAATGGAATATTGTAAACCTATCTCAACCCCCATGGAAACTAGATGCAAGCTATGGCAAAAGATGAATCGCTTGATGTGGATCAACATATTTACAGATCTATGATAGGAAACCTATTACACCTAACAACTTCTAGACCAGATATAATGTTAGTAGCTAGATTAGTGGCAATATATCAATCAACAGCTAAATAAAGTCATTTATTATCAACAAAGAGGATATTCAGATATTTGAAAGGGACTATGGAATACTGACTATTATATCCAAAATTTAAGGACTTTACAATGACAACATACATAGATGCGGATTGGGCCATTTGTGTGGATGACAAAAAAAGTAATAGTGGTGGCCCTAACTACCTAGGAGAGTCTTTGTTTGCATGGTTAATCAAGAAAAAATCATCAATTTCTCTTTCTACAACAGAAGTCGAATACATAGCAGTTGTGTCTTGTTACACACAAGCGTTGTGAATGAAACAAACACTACAGAATATGAAGGTAAATTTCAGTGAACCTATATCTATCAAGCTAGGCAATACAAGTGCAATAACCATTTCGAAAAATCCTGTGTTGCATTCAAATACCAAATATATCCCCATAAAGTACAGCTTCCTCATACCAAATATATCCCCATAAAGTACCGCTTCCTCAGAGAATAAGTAACTAAGAAAACAGTGAAGATGGAGTACATACCCACAAAAGAAAAAAATAGTAGTTATATTTACAAAGCCTCTTGCTAGAGAACCTTTTGAATATTCAGATAATTCCTACATATTCTTCTCACTAATGTGACTTCAAAACAAGAACTTAAAACATTATAGAGAATATGAAATTGAGTGCACTATATAAGGGGGAGAGTACTGGAGTAGGAAGGGGTAAAGAAGAGGAACAGGAAGCATATGATTATGTCAAGAATTTGAAGCAGTTAAGAAGAAAGAATAACGAATGGTGATATCAAATCATCTTCTTCATAAGCAAGCAACATCAATCAGTTTCACCATTCAAAATTTCATTCTTTAATGCAAATTTTTTTATGGAAAAACATACACATGTATATATCCTGTATATAACTGTGTAAATAAATTTTTTCAAATGTACATTTGCATATCTAGAGAAAGCATGTTGGAAGATGAGCCTAGCTCATATATGTTGGCATCATCAGAATTTTATCAAAATTCTAGTCTATGAAGTAAGCAAAAATATGGGACCTCTGCAATTATATGAAAGAAAAATCATTGTCATCAAGTCTTAAGGAGTAGATTTATACATTTGTATATTTGGTTACTAGTAGCCCTCATCATGAAGCATCATGAAGTCGTCATTTGAACCATATTACTTGCAAATTCTATCTGAAAAGGCTTAGCATATAAGGAGATAATCAAGTACAATATTGACACAAAGAATCATTGTATGCATATATTCTCTACAATTGCAAAAGTTTCTATTGAAGAAGACCAGCAAGTGATTAAGCTGCATTGCTACATTTCATTGCATCACTAGAATTTGTCCAAATTTTTCAGCTCTATTATTATGACCACAAAGATCTGGATGTTATTAATACAATATTTTTGAAGTGCAAGAAGAGTTAAAAGCATATTCATCGTGATTAAAAGAAATCTCTTGAAAAACATCAATATCAAAGTTGAAGAAGAATGAATTTCCATATCGGACAAAGATTTACCAACTCATAAGGACTTGAGTGAAGAATCAATTCATTATAAGCTTTGCAGAAGAAGAAATTGAATCATAAGGAGAGGGAATTCTCCATATCTATACAAGTTGTGCAAAATAAGACTCATATATCATGCAACCAGCAAATGGACAAAAATTCAATACCATTTCATTGTAGACTCTATTTTGTGCAGTCATTGAGATGATTTTTTTTTAGGCATTCAATACTAAGAAAATTTCAAGAACAATAAATTGTTGAACAAAAAGCTACCCGTGCATGCCCTTAAAAGGGGCATCACTGGCATTGATTAATCACATACATTGAAAATATTCAAAGAAAAAAAGAGATCCCTAAAAGATCAAGAAAACCTATAGAGTAAGCAAGCATCTCAAAGAAGGAAATGGGAGCCCAGAAAGAATTAAGCACTAATGATTTCTATATATAATGGTAAAGTATGAATAGTGGCAGGGAAGGTAACACAAGGAAAAGGAGGAATAAAGGAAAAGGAGGAGTAAAAACTATATGAAATTATGCATATCAAGATTTGACTAGAGCAAGAATGTCAGAAGATAAATAGACATCGAGGTACAACATTCGTAATCGTTGGACATTGTAAATATCACCAATACGCGTTTAAATGGATTTTGGAGAGAATTATGGTTTATTCAAATAAAACGCTGGAAATCACATTAATATGGCAGGATAAATTAAGCGATGACTCTTAAAACATAAATTTATATAACTGCATGCATTAATTTGTATACTGTGGTGTCAGAAATGGGACTGGAGTAGGTTAAAATATCTCTGGAACAATGATAAAATTCTCTGGAACATCATTAAAATTTCTTGCAGCAGTGTTAAATTACTTAGCGTTAAATTCCATGAACAATAATGATAACATGGCAGTGGAATAATAATGCATATGAAGTGGAAGGCATACAAAAATCGTGTGATACAACAATCGTGGAAGGCATACATATGTTTCAATGTTTTATTACATATATGTCAAACAATTATCCCATGAGCGATAATGAGAACTTGGCAGCGAAATATTAATATGTATGCAACGGAATAATATAATATGTATGTATACAACGTGTTAATCAAGCAATCTTCCTACTCACCACTGGTGCACGAGAAAGTGCACTATGAAATCCAAAAATGATAGTTGAGTGCCTTCTAGATGATCTTATCAATATTACAAAGGAAAATTATTGAGCATGTTGCAAGGGAAAATCGTTGATCTATTGCTATTATTTTTTTCGAACCTCTCCAGAATGGATGTGTTGTACGCTTGTCGCATTGTAGATGCTTCCATTGTTGTTTGTTTCCATTGTTATAGCGATCTGTCGGATAGAGATCCAAACCAGTGACATCTTCTATGAGATCTGCATCAGATTGGTATCATCAATTAATAGATAATCTACAACGAGGTGAAGTCAAGTCCGTTGATAGACATTGACATGGGTTATCTCTTTGTATGGAGAAAAGGAAATTTAGAGATACTCGCTACGGCTGTAAAGCACCAACCTAGAGCACGTTTTCCCCTCCTTTACAAAACAGACAAAAGTGGTCAAAGGCATTGTGTAAATCAACTTATTGGCCAAGGGGAATCATTAGGGTTTTGTGCCCTAAGCAAGAACTAGCAGAGTTCTCTCTAGAGAAGTAAAGTACCAGTGTAGATTAGTCAACATTAATGTAAAAAAAAATTTAATGCCTATTCGACTGACATTCAATGCTCGTTCAATGCCTAATTCACATATCCACATTTATTTAACTCTCAAATGGACCTTGTATTACTCTCTCAATGCATTATTTAAATGTTGAATCTATCCGCATCGCATTGGGTTGGAGTTGTGACTTCATTTTCAACCAACTATTTAATATTTCAGTTTTGGCACAATATCATTGGAGACTTTTCAATTATTTGACATTATTATGGTATTACAAGGTAGAAATGGCATTAGAAATACACCTGCGCTAATACAAATTCTATAGTCGGTATCAGAGTTGATACAAATCCACCAACGTTAATATAAATCCTCGAACACTAATGTATGGTTCATTCCAACGTAAATAATGGTAAACTCCAGCGTAAGTAATGAAAGCGATTTCATTTAGAGTTCGTTGATTGTTCAACATTCATATGTATATTTTTCAACGTTAATACAAATCCATGAAAGCGATTGGGAGTTCGTTATATTATTTATCAACGTTCATGACTTGATTATTATTATGGTTCAATGTTCATATGGTATTGGTTCAGCGTTCATGTGTATATTGCTAGCGTTATTGCTCCATTGCGTATTACATTAAGTTCACTACAAATTACAAATGCTACAACGTTCATTTTGGATTGATGGTTCAACGATATTAATTCTCCACCATATTAATGCTCCACTGATGTATTCATGCTCCATCGAGAGGGTTTGATGTGTTTATTATATGCCTATTAATCCTCCAAACTATGTATTCATGCTCCAACAATGCTGCTCCAACGATGTTTTATACCCTAATATGAGTGTCATTATATATTAAAATGCTTAATTACAATGGACTGGTTGAATCCTCCTTATCGTTTTATTGTTGGTGTCTTCTCTGCATAATGAGACACCATGGTGTCTTCTCATACAGTTATCGCTCAACGTTTTTATGCCAATTCAACGCTATTTAACAACGACGCTCAATGATTATTAAAACATTTCAAAACATGGACCATAGTTTCATGACATGTCGAACTGGAGTGAGTATGGAGCCTTTATGAAGCGAATATGGAGTCCTTATGGCAGCAACACTGTAGCTTGTGACAAGAGCAATCTTGATATTTTAATATATGCAACATCGACATTACCACTACAAAATTTTATCCAAATATTAGTTTTCATGCAAAGACTACTATGGCACTAGCATGGATAGACTATACAATTAACCAACCTGGATATATTATTATGCATATATATTGGACTTGGCAAGTATTTGTTGTAGTTGTATTTGACACAGTGTTGGGGCCAATTTTTTAATAAAAATCATGAAATTGCACTTCCAAATGTAAAATGGTGTATTTAACACATACAATATTTCATCGCACTATGTTATTGGTTGGGTATCTTCTAAATACACTTTAGTGTAAAAATCTTTCATAGCACCAATCAATTCTTTATGTGCAAATTCTTATCACAAGCTGCATTATTGTGGTTATTGGTAAGATTTCATCTTGAAGCATCACTTAAAATAATAGGTTTAATATATACACATTGGAGCCAGTTTTATTCTTCCAAATTTGATACCTGTTACATGCACAATTATGAATTTTTTTTGGGGGATGAAACTCAAAGACTAATTGGATACAACCATTATTTTCCATTTTTGTCAAAAGGGGAGGTATGAGGCACATGAAGGCAGAAGAAGAGATATTATTTATGTCCAGGAAGAGGAATAGATGTGTTGTTGTCCATACCAAATGGGGAGAATGTTGGTAATGTTGGCATTGATGTCAAATGGTCATGATAAGGAAACTTGTTGTCATTAAGTTGATTGATTAATGCTAATGAATGTTGTTAATGTCACTGCAAAGACTAAAAGTGATGTGAAGTGCAAAGGCTATAATAACCAATGTGAAGGTTGAACATTATCAAATGGAACATAAAATATTGAGACACAATCTAAAAAATATATGCTTTCATTGAACAGAAAAATGTATGATACAAGGTAACATAAATATGATTTGCCTATTGTAAGCCTTAGTGGTTGAGTTGTTTTATTTTAGCTCTATTTTATATTACAATTTTTTTCTTTTAAGAACTAAAAATGAAGAGACAAACTTGTGAACAGTTTTAGAAGACCAAGAGACAATGCCTCATTTCATATTCCTGCAAAGAATACAAACAACCAATAAGGCTTTCTTATAAAATATACCGTGTTGAATGGAAAGAGAAGTTTTCGAAGTGAAGCAGTCTACATGAGAAAGTTGATGAGCAGGAGTAGAAGAGGCACACAGTTGAAAAGGAGAAGTAATGATGATTTGCAGTAGACTTGACAACATAAGTGTATATCAAGTAACCAACACTTTTGACTTCATATTGCGATTGAGAGATTGATGCCCCTTTCTATGTTGTATCTTGATAAAGAACATGTTGTAGCTTATTGAGGTAGGAGCCTCCTATGGGTTGTAGTATGCAGAAAATTTGTGGAAGATGGAGCTTCCTTTGAGGTAGGAGCCTCTTGTAGGTTGGAGCCTACAAAAATATGATGTAATAAGGAGTAGTGGCTTTCCTTCACATCACTTTCAACCTAAAAGTTTTGGTTTTCTCCCTTTAGGGTTTCCACTTATATCTAGTGTCTTCATGTATTGGTTCTTGAATGTTGTGGGATTGTTCTTGAATTCTGGATAAGTGTATCTGCAAATTTCTCTCTCTGACAACTGCAAAAAGAGTCCAATAATAATAGAGCATATACATAAACCATTAGTTGCATAAGAATAAAATTAATTTGAGCAAATAATTAAGTTTTAAATTATTGATTCATCCCCCCCTCTCAGTAATTTACAAACATAAATATCACCCTCTCAGTAAAAAATAGATTATCAACCACCCTTATCCTGCCTTTGTGGAAATTGAACATTCCTCTTAACAAGGCCTTTATCAATTTAAATATCAGCATCTTGTTCCTTTGTCAGAATGTACTGCAAAAACATAATTTGCCTTTACACACAATCCTGTAGATGGTGATACCGTATATCATTTGCTTGGATCAGTCATGAAAAACAAGATTCTCAAAGAGTTTGAGGCAAATATGATTATCATAGTAAATCACATTAGGATCCATCATCTAACTAAATAAGCCAATAAGTATCTTTCTAATGCATATCACCTCACATGTTGCTTGAATTGTAGCCATGTATTCTATTTCTGTTGAGTTGAGTGCTACTGATCTCTACTTCTTGTTGTACCAAGAAACCGTTGTAGACTCAAGACTAAAAATTTCGCCTGGTGTACACTTCCGGTGTGATGGACTTCCTACCCAATATGCATTGGTGAAGCCACTCAAATTCACTCCCTCTATCCATCTGTACCATAGTCGAAATTGGGTAGTTCCTTTGAGGTAACATAGAACATGCTTAACTGCCCTCCAAAATAGTTTGGTTGGCATAACCATAACTTGACTCAGTTGGTTGATTGCAATGCACATGTCTAGTCGTGTGTTCACAAGATACATGAGTGAACCCACCAACTATTGGTAAACAGTTGCATCCACTTCCTCACTTGAAGTGTCATCCTCTTTCCTCAGTTGATCGCTAGAGGAGTCTCCATGGGTTTGCACCTGTCCATGCACAACCTATGAAGTATCTCGTTGGCATACTTCCCTAAGAGAAACAATTCCCCGTCATCTTTATATACTTCCAATCCAAGGAACTAGTACATGAGACCCATGTCCTTCATCTCAAACTCTCTTGTAAAGTCCTCTTTCAAAGATCTGATCAACTGCTCATCATCAGTCAAGATCAAGTCATCAACATATAAAAAAATAATCAACAATTTACCTTCTACCAAAATATGAAAGAGGTTTGCATTCGCCTCAATTTTGGTGAATCCCAAACTGATGAGATAGTTATCGTCCTGGTGTACCAAGCATGGGGTGCTTGTGTAAGACCATACAATGCTCGCTTTAGTATGCACACATGAGACTCTCAATCAAAAATCTTGAAGCCTTCTGGTTGCTCAATATACACCTCCTCCTCAATAACTCCATTGAGGAATGCAATTTTCACATCCATCTGATGGATATTCCACCCCACCTATGCAGCTAAAGTAAGGATTGATATGATGGATGAGTACCTTACTATAGGAGCAAATGTATCCTCATAGTCAATCCCCTCATCCTAAGAGTACCTCTTTGCCACAAATATGGCGTTGTACTTTTCTATGCTTTCGTATGTTTCTTGCTTCACCTTGAAGATCCATCTCAAACCCATAACTAATATGTCTATTGGTCTTGGGACCACCTCCCAAACATTGTTCTTCACAATGGATTTGTACTCCTCCACCATTACATCAACCCATATAGGTTTCTCTACTGCTTCCTCGAAAGAGGATGGCTCAGTCTCTACTAGCTCCGTCATTAGATCCATGTAGCCAGTGTACCGATCTGGTGACCTTCTCTGCCTACACTGATTTGAAGGAGCACCCACATTCTCCCTTACATCCTGCACAAGTATCTCATCTTCTCTGGTTCTGTTCCTTCCTTCTCTAGATGGTTCTGCTTAAGTGGTTGTCTCCACTCTCTACTCCTCAACTTGTGGCTTCTCCACAACATCCTAAGGATCCTCCTTTGGAGCTAAAATATCCTCCTTTAGTGGGATCTAAATCTCCCTTGCAAGAGAGCACTACATGGCTTTGTCTTCATCAAATTTGACATCTTGTCGCACAAATGTCATTCCGAGGGATGGAAAATACACATGGTAGTTGTGGGGAGTTTCTGTGTAACCCACAAATACCCCCAACTCTATTGTCGGCTCTAGCTTATTCCTTGATTTTTTGGAGACATGGCAATAGACAGAGGCTCCAAAGATCCTGAAGTGTGACACATTCGACTTCCTCCTCAATAAAGCCTCCTCTTGTGTGAACATGCCAAGAATCTGATGAGGACTCATGTTCTTCAAATTGACCATTGTGTTGCATGCTTTAGCCCATAAGTGCAGAGGTAGGCTTTGGTCATGCAACATTGCCCGTGTTGCTCCCACAATGCTTCGGTTCTTCCTCTCAACCAACCCATTTTGTTATGGGTTGAGGGGTGCTTTCAACTCTCGTCGAATGCCTTCTTTTGCACAGAAAGTTTTGAACTCATTCAACCCGTACTCACCTCCATTATCATTCCTAAGAGTCTCTACCTTCTTTCTCGTTTCTTTCTCCATCAGTGCCTTGAACTCTAAGAACTTGGAGAAAGTCCCATCCTTCTTCCACATGAATAAGATCGAACACTTCCATGAGTAGTCATCAATAAAGATGACAAAATACTTGTGCCTCGCAGTGGAGGCTGTTGAGAAAGGTCCATAAACATCATAGTGGATCCTTTCAAGGACTACATGTGCTCTGCTATCTTGATCATGGGAAGTAGCATTTGTGTACTTCCCCAACGTACACTCTTTGCATGTGTCATGCTACTCTAGTGCTCCCTTTTTGAGGCCTGTGGTAATATGTTGCATGATCTTCAAAGCGCCATGATGCAAATGGCCAAGTCATCTATGCCAAATTTCGTCGAAATTGCGGCTCTACACCTTCTCTGCCTTTGTGCTCAATGCAACACAATATTACACATCTATCTTGTAGAGATTCTTCATAAAAACCTCGATTTTATTCACCTATCCAATGGCTATTTGTCTCGGGAATGCCTTCCCTTTGTTGAAGATCGCATCGTAACCATGGTCTTCCAAAACTGCAATGGAGAAAAGATTTTTCTTTAGACTCGGAACAAACATCACATCCTTGAGCTTGAGAGGGGAGACTGACTCCCTCCTAAAGTTGACTATACCAGTCTTGGTGACATTGTACCTTCCTTCATCTCCCATCTTGATGTGCATCTAGAGAACCTTCTCCTCCAAATCACTAAAAAAATCTGTATTCTCAATCATATGGAACGAGGCATCGCTGTCGAGATACCACACACTTCCCATCACTGCGATGCCCATGCATGCAATGAGAGTAAAATGAAGCTCGAACTGTGAAGCCAAAGCTTCACCCACTCCTCCTCCTTAGGTCTTCTTGCTTGTCTTCTTGAGTGGGCACCTCGTGGCATAGTGCTTGAATTCATGATAGTGAAAGCACTTGATTATTGACAAGTCTTTCTTCTTTCCCCCTTGATTGGATTTTGCTTTGGATTGGGATTTCTTCCCTTTCCCTTTCTTTTCCTTTCCATCCAAGGCACATTTCTCCTCATCCCTGCCCTTGGATGAAGTCTCGTCTTTGGTATTCCACCTTATTTCCTAATGCATCATGTCATACCATAAGTGCTCCCAACTTGGTAGTTTCTACCGAATCCTGATAGTTATGCCATATCTTGGGAAGGCCCAAAAGGGCTAGAGCTACCACGTCTTCTTTAGGGACATTAACATCGACCCCCCCAAGTTCATCACAACATTGTGTAAACCTAATTAGATACTGTGGAATTGTGTCATTATTTTGCATCTTGATACTTTGAAGCTTGTCCTTTAGTGCCAACTTCCGGTGGTCACTATTATTCTCGAATAATTCTATCAGTATTTTCCACATTGTGAATGGAATCTCTTTTCCATGGAGATTTGAGACAATGTGATCTTGTACTCCTCCAATATGATTATCCTCATCTTGGCCATATCTTTCTTCCACTGACCAAGATACTGAGCATCTGATGCTTGGGGTTTTGCTACAACTGTCTTGATGTATTCTAGTAGCCCATTATCGTCTGATACTGCCTCCATGCGGTCCTTCCATGCAACAAAGTTTGAGGTGCCTTCCAAGGCATACTAGAGCCTAAGTCCATTGAAATCCATCTTCTCAGTCTTGAAGAAAACCCACAACACTGATATTCAAATTCGAACCTCCTATAATGACAACTATTAAATATTTGTTCTACAATGATTCCAACTCTTATACCATGTAGAAATTAATGTGTAGATTCAAAATTGCTCATGAAATTTGCTAAATCACAAGACATGAAGCTACTCTACTGATCTGCAGAAGTTAATTCACCATCTATAACAAGAATAATATACACACAAAAGTAAACATCACACATGTACAAATATTTATCTAGGGGAAAACAACTTCTCAAAACCCCTTACTATCTATATTGCATTAATAAGAGAATAGTGATGAAATACAGATGCTTGCTCAAGCTTGATCACACCCTGCAAGTGCATAGTCTATCCCTTTGCCTGGCTGACTCACTATGGTGAACACTTAGCCAATTTTCAAGCCCTCCAAGCTCTTATTTCCTTGCATTGCTTCCTTGCAAAATTGGCCCTTATTTTTAAGGAATTTCCCACTATTGAATTGCGCAATTCCCTAGGGTCCTTCCTTTGAATGCATGCACCACATGTACACATTGGAATACGCTAAAATTGATAGTAAACTATCTTAGAATCTCCATATGAACTAGGTAACTCGAATTATCTGCATGCAACAATTATTTTGAGTTGATTGATTAGTTAACTGGTTGATCACTGAGTGTGGTTGAAGTTCCACTTCCACAACTTGACCTCCTCTAGTTATTATGATAGTTACAACTAGTTAAACTAACAATAACTCAAATTAGCTAAACAGATTTCTAGAAATTAGCAGTCAAACATACTGAACTGAACTCAAGCTTCTCCAACTCAAATTAAGTGAGTTAATTGAGTGACAAGTGCCATGTCACCTTAGTTAACTACCTCCAAGATTTCTGCTGAAATAGAAATTTGATTTTTCTCTAGTTTGACCAAGGCAAAGTCAAACTGAGATTTTATTGCTACATTTTCAATAGTATACTTATTATAATAATTTTTATTGGTAAATTTTACCAGAGGACTATATATGTGCTTCAATCAATTTACTGTAGAGTTTACTAGAGAGTTTTAATGCACTTTATGGGAGAGATTCATTTACTGTCGAGATTTAGTTACACTCACCATTTATTAAATTACTGCAAATCTTCAATTACCAACACCATTTAAAAATTCTAATTTAGTTTGTTAGATTTATTTTATCCGGGCATATGATATTCCTCCACATGAGACAAATGTCCTTTGACATATGCTTGATATCTCTAGTTTTTCTTTTACATATGCTTAATTTCATTTTTTAAATGATCAAAACATACATAACTTTGCCAAGACCCATGAAATCTAGACCAGTTGGTTTGATTGGGGTTTATTTCGCACCAAGTCAACTTTGCCAAATCTTCAAAATATATTAAAAAAAAATTAAATAAAAATAAAATGCTTTGCCGAATCCTCTATATACCAGAAAGAAGCAACATTTAAAACCATGTCATTGTGAACAATTTTAACATTTTGAATGCCATCATATAGTAAGACAAAGCATACCTAGGAAATTCCTTAAAAATGTACACAAGTTATTCCCTTGCGTTTTGAGGCATATATTAGACGAAGCTAAAAGATTGATAACATCATTTGACTCCTTCGTCTGTCGGCACATTTACAGGGAACAAAACAGAGAGGTAGATCATCTATCCAAAGAGGCAGCGCTTATACAAGGGATCGACTGGTTGATACAGGAGGAGATTGATGGGGTCTACTTCCAGCACTACCATAGACCTTTTGATGATCTTAGAGTTAGCTGGCTATAAGCCCCGTATATATTTTGATTATCCTTGTATATATTGCACATATTTACTCTTTTTGATATTGGTACAAGCTAGATTATGATACTTTAAGTCATTTTCTCTTTGCGAAGAGATGGATATAATATTGATCTTGCTCACCCTACGTTAGCAAGAAAATATAGACACAGTATAGTAGATAGCAGACTCCCTGCGTGGAGACATAACAACTTTCTTTTTTATCATAATTTTATGAACTCGTTAGGCAATTGCCTCCATATGCATATGCATCAGCATCTACAAAATGTAATTTCTTTAAATCAATGGAAATTACAACTTTTTCGACGGGGAAAAAAAAAGTTATTCCCTTGCGTTATTGACTAGTATGGGGGAGATGTTGTAGTATCTATAAAACAAAGAGTTAAATAAAATACATAATAATATTAAAACATAATGTAACTCATATAGAAAAAATTAAAATTGATTCAATTCAATTAGCTATATTGAATTTTATTAATAAAATCATAATATTCATGTCATATAAAATAAATTTTACATAATCATAATTATATTATAATATATATAAATATAATATATATTTATAATTTATTATATATATATATATATATATTTTATAGATATAGATATAGATATATATATATTAAAATAATGAGCCATATTTATAACCATTATATTTTAGAACTTCATGATTCAATTTAATGTCCCGAGGGGCAACTCAATTGGTGATTGAAGTAATGTGAAATGTATGAAAATTGAGAGATCCAAGGTTCAAATCCCCTTGTTTGCTACCTGGCTTACGAGGAGGAGGACAGGTCATAGACCCCCAAAGGTTTAGTAATAGTTATGTGTTAAACAAGTTGTTAGGTTTCTCTAAGATACACAGAAAAATCACATTTAAAAAAAAATATTGATCCATAAACCGCCATGGATATTCCACTGGACAGTTCGTCACAATAGATCTGATAATATTATATTAAAAATATGAGATTCTACACTATTACAAGTTTTATTTAATTTATAGATATGTAGATTTTATTGTAATTAGTCCATGCATGGAAATGGAAATTATTCAAAAAAGTAGAGAACAACACGTTAAGCTCAGACACACATAAGACACATGATATGCTCTATAGAAAAACCTTGTCGGGAGAAAACCCAACAGGAAGGTGAGGTTGCTTCACTCTCTTTCTTTATCTAGAAATATGGATGGAGGTACAAAGAAGTAATTCTTGTGGCCCATGGGCTACTACAATGCACATATCCTCTATATGTGCTCTGCCTCCTATCTGTTACGAAACCAGCTCACAAAAAGATAGAAAAGATAGATGAACGCCTTAGAAATAAGTATCTTCAAGGGGGAAACCTCCTTTACATTACACAAATGAACAATTCTTGGATGATTCAAATGACAAAACCTCCTTT